>SJYX01013063.1:45020-123768 GCA_006410675.1 Oreotragus oreotragus | reverse complement strand
CATCTATTTCCCATGAAGTGATGGGACCGGATGCCATGATCTTCGTTTTCTGAATGTTAAGCTTTAAGCCAACTTTTTCACTCTCCTCTCACTTTCATCAAGAGGCTTTTTAGCTCCTCCTCACTTTCTGCCATAAGGGTAGTATCATCTGCATATCTGAGGTTATTGATATTTCTCCCGGCAATCTTGATTCCAGCTTGTGTTTCTTCCAGCCCAGCGTTTCTCATGATGTACTCTGCATATAAGTTAAATAAGCAGGGTGACAATATACAGCCTTGACGGACTCCTTTTCCTATTTGGAACCAGTCTGTTGTTCCATGTCCAGTTCTAACTGTTGCTTCCTGACCTGCATACCGATTTCTCAAGAGGCAGGTTAGGTGGTCTGGTATTCCCATCTCTTTCAAAATTTTCCACAGTTTATTGTGATCCACACAGTCAAAGGCTTTGGCATAGTCAATAAAGCAGAAATAGATCCTGTAAGGTGAATACCTGTATTATCCCCATCTTACAGATTTGGAAACTAAGGAACAGAGGGATTACATAACTTACCCAAGAACTCATTGACATCAATATCAACAACCAGGTGTGTGTGTCAACCATATGCACTCACACACACATATAGGACATGCACAGTCATGCCAGCAAATTACCTCTGAAGGCTTTCGATCTTCAGTTCTGGAGCAGGAACTTCTCCCGTGCTGGGATCGGGAATTCTGGGACCAGGTAGTCGACAGGCCTAAAGACACAAATGTCCCAAGAAAAGCAATCAATCAGAGGTACACAAACCACGGAGTGTTCACAGCAAGGCGTCCTCGGTGCCACCCAAGGAAACAGCCAGTGCCCCGTCGAGCTCTCCCCTTCTCCCCAAGAGCTCCTCCACTCACACCACACGCTCACTTCCCACAGCAAGCCAGCAAGACCACTGCACAGCCAGCAGTCAGGGCCGCTGGGTCACCACACACTCTCAGAGGGAAGAGGCGCTCAAGCGCACCATGCAGCTGGTGCCTTCATCCATAGCCCGCACTTCTTCGAGGTTCAGAGTCCACAGTGTTAAGTATAAATCCAGAAGCTTTTAAGAAAAATTTTCAGGAACTTTTTAAAATCTAACATCATTGTGCTATATCCTAAACCCATACCCCAAAACATTAGGAAAAAAAGTTCTGACTCCACAAAAGAACTTAGCAATTCCTAGAATAGGAAAACTCTGACCTGCCACAGACTAGGGGCTGCAGCCAAATCACCTTTAAAATTGCCTGCTCCTCTCTCCCAGAAAATGCCTGCCAGCATCGGCTCTTCTCTGAGCTCAGAGGACAGGATGCTCTTACCCCATCATGTGGCCCATTCCCCCGCTAAATCATGGAAACGGGGAGCCCCACCAGGCTGCCTATGTCTCCTTAATGCCACAATGTCATAGTTCCTCTTGCTCCGGGTGTCCCTCCCCGGGGAGGGCTCGTCCACACCCACAGTCTCACCTGGGAGACTGTCAGACCTGCATTCCCACATTATGTCCCTCCCAAGTGCCAGGCCCGAGTTCCCCTGCGGATCAGACATCAAGCAAGCCCTGGGTGCTCCTCAGGTGGGTCAACTCAGCACTACAGTAACTGGGCTCAATATCTTATTCAACCCTGTTCTTCTTCTTCTTCTTCTTCTTCTTCTATTCAAGAGTCATTCTAAACTCTCCTCACTCAGGACACATCCAATTAATGGCCGAGTGGGATGCAGCTGCCCAGGACCTCAGCACCTCAGCACCTCAGCCCCTCTCCTCCACCCGTCACTGCCTCCTGTCTCTGGATGCTGAATCACTGCCTGAGATCTGAAACCACCCTAATTACCTGCAGTGTGCCTAACTTCCTAATAACTCTCCTCCATGCTGAACAGACTGTAGCATTTCACATAAATTAACACCACTCCCCCTGCCCCCGAAATAAAAGCTAAAACCTGAGGGAGACTGCCATTCTATCACAAAATCACTTTTCACTCAAACAGGAAACTCTTATCTCTACAGATTCCAGAGACAAGGGGAACACAATCAAAGCACCCTTAAGACCTTGGGGATATAAAGAAACAGATTCTGCATGTAAGCCTATCATCAGATTTGCCATGATGGAGACTAAGGGGATTGCCAAGGGTCCCTCAAGAGGCAAGAGCACTACCGCTGGTGACCAGTCCTGAGGCTTACTGGGTCAGCTGACTGTGCTGTTAGGCCAGCAGAACTGATTTCCTACCGGTAACCCTACTGAGTGGTTCAGTCTCAGACTCTTGAATGAACAAGAAAGTTTCACTCCCACACTAAAAGGAATATTCTGGGCATAGTGGGGTAAGTCTGACTTGCAGGAAGTTCTAAATCTGGTCATTATTGGAAAAAGGAAGACAGAAACCAAACCTCAGCCAGAAATTAGGAACCCAGAGAGGAAGGCGGCTGGGCAGCTCACAGTCTCTAGACAGGCTGTCTTGCCCCCTCCGCTCCCTGGGCCCACCCTCCAGCAGCCCAGACAGTCTGCACAAGCAGACTCTGGACGGACTGCCCAGGAGCCCGGGGAGGGGACAGAGATGCAGGGCGAAAACGGGTGGCCCCTCTACTCTGAATCGCTATCTCAAGTGTTAGGGACAACCTCCAGGCTGGTTCTCAAGGTTACATGCAGCTGGCACAGAACTCAATCCAAGGAATGGGATCATTTTGAAACTTTTCCTAGGACTGCTTTCACATTCTTGAAAAATGTTGCCTGTTTTTAAAAACAGATATTGAAAACTGCTACAAATTTGGCATCTAACTGTATTACCCAAGAGAAACACTGGTCTACCCAGAAATAGTCTGTTTCTCTTCCTTTTAATTTGCCTAATGCAAAAGGAGGAAGAGAAAAAATCAATCCAAGGAATGGGATCATTTTGAAACTTTTCCTAGGACTGCTTTCACATTCTTGAAAAATGTTGCCTGTTTTTAAAAACAGATATTGAAAACTGCTACAAATTTGGCATCTAACTGTATTACCCAAGAGAAACACTGGTCTACCCAGAAATAGTCTGTTTCTCTTCCTTTTAATTTGCCTAATGCAAAAGGAGGAAGAGAAAAATTAATATTAAACTAACCCTGCAGAAAGGGCAAGATTGGGGGGGAAAGCTAAGCTTAAATTATCACTTACGTAATAAATGTTCTTAGTTTACTTATAAAGCCAAAAACCAGAAACCACCCAAATTGCAGCATATCCATACCACGGGGTACTATCCGGCATTAAAAAAGAATGATCTGTAGATACATACAACATGGGTGAATGTGGGAATAATTATGTGGAGTGAAAAATGCCAGATAAAAAGAGTACATATTATTCCATTTATATAATACTCTGGAAAATATAAACTAATCTATAGTGACAGAAAGTAGATCAGAGGTTAACTGGGGAAAGAGGAAAGGGAAGGATCCTCTTCAGTTTTATGATTTCATGGGTGTAAACATATCAACATGTATCAAAGTGTACACTTTTAAGTGTGAGCAGAAAATAATTGATGATTTTCTGCCATCCATTTAGAATAAAGGAGAAGAAAACGCTCCATTTTACTCTATGCAGGTGAACAGAACCTAGACTTGGCGGCTGAACAGTGAGAAGCAGTTGGTCCCTCCCTTGTCCAGCAGCAGATACTTGTTGGCAGTTTCCTCCCTCTAATTCACTTTAAAACTATGTAGTAACTATTCACAACATACAGTACACCTAACTAAGTCAGCACTGTGCACACGGCAGATTCGTAATGTTTTAAAAAATGTCTTTAAGTGAAAAAATACAGTGTCGCTGTTCAGGACTATAACTCAAGAACTGACGGTGGCAGCTAGGAACGTGCTGCTGTTTTACCTGTAAGACAGGCGTTTGAGCTCAAGGAGAATGAGGTCACGGAAGACAAAGCACTAACACCTTTACAGACAGCGTGGTGGGGCCGAGGCTTCCTGACGAGGACACACCTCCACCTACAAAGTGCGCAGGGGGCTCCAGGCAACGCCTGACATGCCTACACGAGGTCTCTCTAGGCCACGTTCACTCCGGTTCCTCCCAGACCATGATCCAAGCAGAAGCACTCACACTCATTTTTAATTTTAAAAAGTGATGATATAGGACTTTTTAAGTATGTTGGGTTAAAAAAAAATCAGTATTTCTAACACGAAAGGACTGGGAGACAACAATTTACACTACAGTAAAATGCTGGCCACTCATTAGTTCTGAAAAGCCATGTGCTAAGATTATGCTGGGTTAAATGCTATATTTTGGTTTTGTTTTCAGAGTGCTTTTACTGATAAGCTAAGAATATGGCAAGCAAATTTTTGTTTTCTTTTTTTGTTGCTTTCAAGAGAAGAGTTAGGAACTCTTAAAAATTCAGCAGTAACATTTAAAATTACTTACTGCCCATACACAAGATATTATTACCTAAAGTCCACTCTACTAACAAGTGACTTTTAAATTCTTGACATGTACTTTTAATATCAATAATTAATTTTATTAAACACGGAGAATTAGCGAAAAATAAAGCCTTGCTTTATTATCCCCATCTTCCCTTAAAACAGAAACGCAGGGGTGACAAAAGCGAGGAAAGGCTCGTGGTTCACAGCTTCAGGAGCATGATCCTGTGCGTGCTCTGCACTACTCACCCCGCTTTCTGGTTCTAGTCTGCATTTACCTTCAACACTGTCCTTTGAAATATAGTCATGCTGTTTTGCCCTAGATCTAAACTAAGGGGAAAACCTCAACAGTAAATCTAATACATACTGCACACACCTCCAGCATTTGGTAGTTCGTGTTAAGCCTTCCAGGTGGTGCAGCGCATGAAAGGTTCAGCAACAAGAGTGAATGGCAGGCAGCCCAGGTGGGTCTTCATCCCACCAGAAATGCAAACTAGGAAAGAGCCTCACCCCCGACCAAATGGTGCATCTCCTACCTTAGAGCCCGCTCCTAGACCCTAAATACCACGCTGGTGTTTTTAGGAGTGCTGAACCAGCTTAACAAAATAAGATGCTTAGGAGCAGCAAGTATGGAGCCCAGAGGGCCAGTCAATGTCACAACAATGCAGACTGGAGAGAGCAAGGCGAGGCCAGCCCTGCACCAGTAAGGTGGTGCTACGGAATGTCCAGTCTGAGAGAAGGGAACAGATCTAACACAGTTCCTATTCGCTTGCACTGTGTGATAGAAGACCCGCCTGCCACACCGCTGCTCTTTCTACCAGGGCCTGCCCCAACATCTCCCACAGCCCGACCGCCTTCCCTCCCAACACGGCTTGTTAGCTCTGCAGTTTATCTTCCAAAGCACAAAGCTTGATGGGTGCATATTCAGAGCACTGGTCCAGGAATGTTTCAACATACCTGGGCCTCCAACCAACTGACACAAATGTGTTTCACAGTCACCCAGCCCTTCCATTAAGTCCGAGTCCATGTAGCAGATCAGGTGCTAGTTGTTCCTTGAGCCCAAGATGATGCTCTGCCCCGTCAATGTCGACAAGCCACAAGCGGGGTGTGACAAGAGATAAAACCACCTCCACGTGCCGAGAGGAGACATGCGTACAGCACCCATTCTGTGGCACTTGAGCCGAAATTCCCATATTTCAAGAATTCCTACACAACTCCTCGGTGTCACAAGATTCAGCTGATGGTGGGAAAGGAGCAAATTAAAGGTCCTGTCACACAGGAATAGAAGTGGAAGCAGAGTTATTAACCTTTATGCAAAAGAGAAACCACTGAGAAACCTCTGAAGACTTGTCAGGAAGGAAACCAAGCACAGTCAAATAAACAAATAAAAAAAAAGGTGAAAGCAAGTTATTAAAAAATGTAACTAACACAAAAGGTCCAAATGAGAAAGTACGTTCCATCCGCTAAAAGTTTTGGTCTTTCTTCACTGTTGATCTGTAAGCTGGAGAGAGCCCAGGAAAACAAAAGTCCTCACATAACTTCACGTTTGTCACTCATCAACCTGCATTGCTAAGTGCAAAATTACTCGATTGACTTCTACTCAGCTGTTTTCTGTCTTTGTCATCACGACGGAGGGAGCAGAACTTGGTTGGGTAACTGGAAAAGACAGAAGTGTTTCAGCGTCAGCACAGGGGTGTAAACCGGGAGACCAGGGAAGGCATCCACAAGGTGCCCGGCCCCTCAAGCCCTCGCCTCACCCTGGACCTTCCCATAGGGAGGTCAACACGGCCCTGTAATTTGGAGCATGAGGCAAAAATGGTTCCTAGACCCAATTCCAATACGTGCTAGTGGAAGCTTCCGCATCCTAACAAGCAACTGCCAGGTGCCAGCAGGACGTCCAAGAATTCAACTCAATTTGGACATGGAGACAGAACTAGCTTCCACAGACTCAGTCTCAGCCGCCAAGCCCAGGTGTCGGTTACCTTGCTTCTGACTCGCAGAGGTTCCCAAGACCCTCGAGTCATTAGAGGAGCTCACAGATCTCAAAGAAACACGTTCCATACTAGATAACCAATCTATTATAAAAAAGACATTGAAGGGGGTGAATCAATAGCCAATAAAGAGATACAAAGGACAAGGCCTGGCTGGGCACAGGGCACGGGGTGTCCAAGCCCTCTCAGAGCACACCGCAGGGCCATCACCTGAAAACTCACTGAACTCTGCTTCATTATGGAGGCATGATGGATTAAATCACTGGCCCACTCAATCTCCAGCTCCTCTCCTCCCTCCTCAGGCTGGGTGGAAACACTGAAAATGGCTGGTGGCCCCACTGTCGCATTTGCCAAAACCCCTGAAGACGGAGGCCCAAGGACTCGCAAGAAATAAAGCACTTGTTTCCCGAGGCTGCGCCCTGGCACAAGGCATTAAACTTCCGAGACTGGCTGAGCCACCCCATCCCAGGAGCCCAGCCCGTGAACACCCCAACGCACTTTCATCCAACCGCAAGGCTGGCAGTCCAGGGCACCTGGAGAAAGGCTCCCACAGCTATGCCTGCAGCTGGAGGCGGGCTTGCACTGGCGCAGAAACTGCCTGTGCACCCCCAACTGTAAATACCATGCTGCTACTCCCCTGGACCAAGCCAGAGATCAGAGCGAAGGGCTCCGGCCCAGGAGGCCAGCCGGGCCCAGCCCTGGCCATGTGGGGGCCCCAAGCTGACATCTGCAGCTGTCTCTTCTCCACTTGGACATGCGAGGCGCTGGGCTGGAAGCTGCTGCCAAACTTCTGTCAGAAATGCAGGCTGGAAAGGCTGGGAGTGGCCACGGCACTGACAGAGCCCTCGTTATGAGCAAGGCTTCCAAACACCCAGTCTCAACTAAGGGCAGGCTCAGCTCTGGGTACCTGAGTGCAGAGGCAGAAGGCACCCTACTCACACCCGCCATGTGCCTACAGGAGAGGACGGTATCCAACGCATACAGGCAGGCTGGTGGCAGAGGCCCCCATGGGTCAGCAGCCGCCCTCAGAGAAGGTGGAAAGGGTGTTTATGGTGTAGATGTGTGCATGTGTCTACACGACCCGGCATTCCAAGGGTCCTAAACGAGAGCTGTTTGCCACAACCATCACCCACCCTAACGACCAGATCAGCAGGCCGGGACAGGCTGCACAGCCACAGAGCACCCCGCTTCCCACTGGATCAACCACGACGAGGCCAGCCAGCCCCCCTTCTATCAGCAGCTGTCGTCTTCATCCTCTACCACCACCACTCAATTTCCATGAGGAGCCTCGGGCAGAAGAAAATCCAGCTTTGTGGCGTACCTACATTAGCCCTCCAGCACATTATAAATATCTACCTTAGTCCTCCCTCCATCCTGCTTTCTTCAGGGAGACCAGCATAGACACAAACATATTAGCTGGAGGACAAAACCAGCCCATTACAAAGGTGACTTGATGGATACACTTTTGGTGGGGGCTTTGGACACCTTTCTTCCTCCTAGAGCTCTGGGTGAAAAAACAGGTTTAGATGAAGCATCTGGTCTTCTATGGGCTGAACTATGTCCCCCCCCAAATTTCGTATGTTGAAACATAACCCCCCAGTACCTCAGAATGTGACTGTATTATATTATTTGGACATAAAGCCTTTAAAATGGTGATTAAGATGACGGGTCCCAATCCAATGTCACTGGATCACAAGAGGACATTTAAACACACAGACATCAAGAATGCACAGGCTCAGAGAAAAGACCTGTGAGGACTCAGTAAGACTGTGGCAGTCGGTCTGCAAGCCAAGCAGAGAGCCCTCAGGAGAAAGCCAACCTGCCAACATCCTGACGTTGGACTTCCAGCCTCGAGAATCATGAGAAGTAAATGTCTGCTGTTTAAGCCACAAAGGCCGTGGGATTCGTTATGTCCGCCGGCAATGATAAATGGAAGGGCCTCTGGACAGCTGACAGGCCTGGACCGGGCCAGGGTCCAGAACTATACTGCCCACTATGGTAATCACTAGCCATGTGGCTTTTTAAATTTTAATTAAGATTAAACAAAAATTTAAAACTCAGTTCCTTACTTACACTAGAACATCCCCCTTCTACTGGGCAGCTCTACTCCAGAAAGCAGAAGAGTCTAAGTCTGAGAAACATCCCAGGAGAACCTTTTGTGACTGAGCCCTCCCAAGGTAGACAAGAGGCCCGAGTCAGAGCAAGCACAGACCTGCTCCTCAACCAAAAACGCAAGGGAAGAGGCCTCTCTGGGACTTTCATCAGGCACTGGAAGTAATTCATGAACCCTTCTTCTGATTAATTCTGAACCTAAAAAGCAATGTTTCCTTTTTGCAATTGCTGCAGGGCAACACTGTGTATTCAGCAAGGAGCATTTACTGAGTGCATACAACTCCAGAGGACACTTTGACAGGCACCCGAGGTGCAGAAAAGGGATACCTAAGCTCGCTTTTGCCTCAAGGAGTAAAAAGCCTAAGTAAATATTAAAGAAAACAAGTAGTGAGGGCCGTGAACCAACAAGTACCAAGAAGTTCAGAAGGCATTCCCAACGGCTCCCGCGGGGCAGGGGGAGAGGGCGTGCAGCCCCTCCACACAGTCCCCTGAAACGGAAGGCAAGCCCCTCGCCCGGAGCACTCACTCCTGTACCTCTGCTTTCCTCACCCAGTCCACTCCCACCTCACGCCAAAGGTCAGCTCCCTCTGTCTGTCCGAGAGGGTCCCAGCCCTCCCCATCTGGTCCCATCTTTCCCATCACCACCAATTCTCCTCCAAGCTGTCCACGCCTGCACCCAAAGTGCCAATCAAACTGTGTTTGAGTTCTTCTGTTTCTAATAGTTCTGCTGGCTGTCAGTGTGCTGCCCACAGCAAAGCCTTGCTTCCTAATTTGCTGTTTTTAATTCTGCTGCTTTTAATCTGCAGAAAGTGAAGAAGAACTAAAGAGCCTCTTCATGAAAGAGGAGAGTGAAAAAGTTGGCTTAAAGCTCAACATTCAGAAAACGAAGATCATGGCATCCGGTCCCATCACTTCATGGCAAATAGATGGGGAAACAGTGGCAGACTTCATTTTTCTGGGCTGCAAAATCACTGCAGATGGTGACTGCAGCCATGAAATTAAAAGATGTGTACTTCTTGGAAGAAAAGTTATGACCAACCTAGACAGCATATTAAAAAGCAGAGATATTACTTTGCCAACAGAGGCCCATCTAGTCAAGGCTATGGTTTTTCCAGTAGTCACATATGGATGTGAGAGTTGGACCATAAAGAAAGCTGAGTGCCAAAGAATTGATGCTTTTGAACTGTGGTGTTGGAGAAAGCTCTTAAGAGTCCCTTGCACAGCAAGGAGTTCAAACCAGTCAATCCTAAAGGAAATCAGTCCTGAATATTCATTGGAAGGACTGATGCTGAAGCTGAAACTCCAATACTTTGGCCACATGATGCGAAGAACTAACTCACTGGAAAAGACCCTGATCCTGGGAAAGATTAAGGGTAGGAAGAAAAGGAGACGACAGAGGATGAGATGGCTGGATGGCATCACCGACTCAGTGGACATGAGTTTGGATAAACTCCGGGAGTTGGCGACAGACAGGGAGGCCCGGCGTGCTGCAGTCCATGGGGTCACAAAGTCAGACACGACTGAGCGACTGAACTTAACTGAATCTGCCAAATCTTGGAGCACAGAAAAACAACAGTTTGCATAAAACAATTTCATCCTTCAGGACTGCTCAACTTCCATCTCCTCTATAGGTTTCCCTGGATCCCTCCCTCCTCTGAATGTGTGTCTACATATATTCATCTCCACAGTGCATAAGAAAGGCATCTCCAACTGTCCTGATAAGATCCAGCTCTGATGGAGAGTCATGTGTCAAAGACAGAGCTCCCTGTAAACAGGCCCAATACCTTTCCCATCACTCAGCAGAGCGAGCATGCTTTCAAGGCTTCCCAATCTGATCTGTAACACAACATATACGATAATGGGCCGGAGCTCAGGCACGCTGCTGGGTTCAAAATTTCCTTGTCACCTGAAAGACACTCTTCCCTGGATCGTCTGTGAGCTTCCCAATACACAGACGCTGTGTGACATTTATTTTGACTGCCTGGAAGCCAACTAACTTCTGGTTCTCAGCTGCTCTGTGAACATATGAGGATGCCAGAGAGCTGAGTCGCAGACAGGAGTAGTATTAAATACAGTCGTGCTCAAATCCACTGAAGAGCACTGACTCGTGACCTACTAAAAACCTGTGCCTGATATTTTCACATCACACCAGGCAGCCCAATCTCCCTTTGTATCAGGCTGGACTAGTTAATAATTAACTGGCTTCGATTAAGTTCCCTTTGCATAAAGAGCAACTGTGAAGTGCTGTAAATGATATTTAGGAAAAACAGACACACCAGTGACTCTGGAAACTGGATTATTCACCTTTGGACAACAAACAGGAAGCCTGAGGAATGCTGCCTGCATTCAACCTCGCCCAGCAAGATAAAGACCTGCAGCATCCCACTCAGATGTGATCCTCAGGCCTTGGCTCTTTCCTGACCTCCCTGACACATGAAGCGCCTCAGCTCTTTAAAGCATTACATTAAAAAATCCTGTTTTTACATGGACCCAGACCCTGGTAGGCGCCAAGAACAACAAAGCAGGACTCACTGCCATTGTCGTCAGAATCCTCACTGCTGCTGGGAAGGCGGCCTCGTTTCATGATCTCCCCGGGAAACAGCAGGCAGCCTGCAAAGCAATGAGACAGCACTTAACCCAAGATGATAACACGCAACCCTCAAGTTGTGCTTCAGATGGCAGCCCAGGACTGACAGCACACAAAAAGCAAACAATCGGCTTTAAGTACCATTTGAATTATAAATAGTGAAAAGACCAAAGAGACATAATTAGGTGCAATTATTAACAGAACAGGTTCAAAAAGGAGGGGGAGAGGTGGAGAAATTACACATCAGCAGGTCTCCCAAAGGTGCCAGGCTCCTCTCTCACTCCTGTGACATTATCACTACAACTACTCCGGGAGTCTCTTTAGCTGACTGGCAGCAAGCTCTGCAGAGAAAAACCCATGGCAATGAGCACAGTGCTTCCTCACTATATACAAATTCATATTTTACACGTGTATTGGAGGGCAGGGTGGTTAGGGATGGGGCTATGCCGGGATGTGTGAATATCTACACTGCACCAGGCAGCATTGCTTCTCCAGCAAATACTACTGAAAGCACCCTAAAAACAGAATACCTAGAATTCTAGGGACAGAACAAATGGGACACTGGGAATGCAAATGCCTATCCTAGTCATCTCCAGCACCCCAGCAATTCATTCTTATCTATACTCCTCCCCCTTTGTGAGCAGGCAAAATCCAATTTCACTACCTTTTCCCCAACTCCTTACAGGCCTTGTCCAACCCAACTCAACCAAATGAAGAAAGCAGTCTGAGCAGACACCCAGGCTACCGGGCCAGCTCCCGCCAGGCAGCTGGTGGTAACAGGCCTCCAGCACCACAGAACAGAGAAACAGGGCGGTGGACTGTGACTGACTGGCCACCACGGCACTCCTACAGATGATCGTGAGCTTAGATTCAGACAGGGCAGCTTTCTAAACACAGCCAAAAAGCTCTCCCAAACTGAAAATTACTCATCACCTTGACATCTTCAGAGCCCAAATACTACTGCCAGATCGGCAATTCCCAAAGAGAGAGGAGGGCTTTCCAAGTCAAAGTATGATTGGTGAGCCATCCCCCCTCCCCGCTCAGCCTCTCAGAAAAGTATATCCCAAACTATCCCTCCCTGGGAATCCCACCATCACAATGTGATGAGTTTCTAAGAGTGGGGCACACAGGAACCCTGTGGGGAAAGAATGTGGAGCATCACTATGCTAGAACAGAACAAGAAAGAAACTGCTCTACGAGTCAGAAATAAAAATCCAAAGGTCCGCTCCAAGTGGAACTGGAAAACTTAAGTCAAGAAAAGCTGAAAGCATGCCATACAATGCATTTGGTCCCACCTTCAAAACAGACCTATATGGTTCTTTCAAACATTCAGACCCCTAATCTATACTGAAAATTTCCTTTCTGAGACACTCACCAGTTAAGGTTTGTATGTTCTTACCAAATGATTCTTCAAAAGATGATTAAAAGAATTTCCAAGAGGAAGCCAGGACATGAGTCCTGATCTGGGTCACAAGTAGCGTCAACAGTCATAAAATCTACCACCAGTGAGGTCCCACCCGCAGCCCTGGCTTTTCTGCAGAGTCCTCTTCACCGGTAACACTAACACCCAGCAACCTAGGGCAGGCCCACCCCAGAGAAAGTTCCTCAGTCGGCAAACTCCTGTGGCCCACTGCCCACGTGATTATCCTCCCTGCCCTATCACCTTCTGCCAAAACGTCAGGTGCTGACAGCTGAGCTGTCCTCCCACTTTCTAGACGGCACCCCTGCCCCCCCGCCACCAAACAGTCAGGAGGCACCAGGCGAAAACAGAAAGGCAAAGACCCACTCACTCCCAGTAACAGCTTCAGCTCCTAAATCCTATACCTCAAGAGAGCTTGAGAACAAGAAAAAGAGAAAAAGAAAGTGTTTCCTAAAGAGGAATTCCTTAAGAGTCACAGTGTGAAGCATCAGGGCAAGAAGAATACAGTCTCCCCATCACGAGCAGGTGATAAGAACGGTGAGGAGGAGAAAGAGGCTGAGAAAGCCCATAACTCTCCCCGGCTAGAAATGAGGCAACAAATGTTGGCTGCATCTTCACTGATTCAGACAACTAGCTTTACCTAAACAGAAGAGTTCGGGAAACTCGGAATCTTTTTACACCAAAATGCTCTCCTCCTAGTGTTCACACACAGCTCTCAGAGAAAGCACACGCTTTCAACAGCCACTATATGCAAAATGCAAGCACTGGCCAAAACGGATGATGCTCCTAACACGCAAAAACACGCAAGTAAAAAAGAAAAGTAAAAATAGTATTTCCCTCCTACCGAACTCCATTCTCACCAGCCCTGAAAGAGCCTGAGTAAAGGCGGTGAAATATACCGTGCGTGCTGCACGCCTCCAGGGAACCTGCACGGTAACGGGGCGAGGGCACGCCAACATCGCCTCCTCTGTGGCCCTGAGGTACTTAAGCCTTGACGTCAGGCTGATCTATCTCACCTGGGGTTACTTCCTCCATCGAGAAATCAAAGTATGCACATGCTACACACAATACAGTGGTTGTAAGCGGCAAACATCTGTCCAATGAAAACCAATAGAGCAAGCAGAGGGCCCTCTGCATCATTTAGGGCACTCGCTGATTATTATCTAGATGGTAGTAAGATAAGCAATAATCAATTAAAAGGGCTACTTGCAACGCTCCAGAGAAAGCAGCAAGAAAACCTAATAGCATATAATGCATCCCACACACATCTGAATGTCTAATGTACGAAGAGGTGCTGGAGCACAATGACTGCGTCTGATCTCAGGGAGCTCCCGGTCTAGCTGAGCAGACAGACTGGTCAGCAGGAATTCAACACGGTGAGTGCTCGACAGTGGTCAACACAAGGCTAGAGAAACACATGCTGATGGCATTGGTAAGATTCTGAGCTGAGTCCTGAAGAACAAAGAGGTAACAAAAATTGGCAGCACATTTTGGGCAAAACACTGTATACTTAATATATATATAACCTAGCATATTACTCTCTGCAGTGCCTTCATAAATTTGCTCACTTATTTACCAATATTTATCTCTTCTTGGGCTTCCCAGGTGGCTCAGCGGTGAAGAATACACCTGCCAAAGCACGAGGCGTGGGTTCGATCCCTGGGTCGGGAAGGTCCCTGGAGAAGGAAATGGGAACCCACTCCAGTATTCTGGCCTGGGAAATCCCATGGACAGAGGCGCGTGGTGGGCTAAAGCCCATGGGGTCACAAAGAATCACGACTAAGCGACTAAGCAACATCAACAACAATCCTTTCTTACCTTTCTGTTCAATTGCAAAGGCTCATCATTTCAAAATATGTGATCCCTTCAAGTCTCCCTACTGCCCTACCAGGTCTTCAGCCACCTACACCTAGACTGCTTTAGGCACTAGCCTTCCTTTCTCCATACCCACGGTTTTCTTTGTTGTTCTGTCACTGAGTTAGGTCCAACTCTTTGCAACCCCATAGACAACAGCATGCCAGGCTTCCCTGTCCTTCACTACCTTCCAGAGTTTGCTCAAACTCATGTCACCATCCAACCATCTCATCCTGTCACCCTCTTCTCCTCCTAACCTCAATCTTTCCCAGCATCAGGGTCTTTTCCAATGAGTTGGCTCTTTGCATCAGGTGGCCAAAGTACTGGAGCTTCAGCATCAGACCTTCCAGTGAATATTTCTTTTAGGATTGACTGGTTTGACCTCCTTGTAGTCCAAGGGATTCTCAAGTCTTCATCAGCACCACAGTTCAAAAGCATCAATTCTTCGATGCTCAGCCTTCTTTGTGGAATTACAGCAAATTAATCCATCCTGTAAGGTGACCTCTCCAAGTTATTTCCTCTGCCAATCTCTCCATTTCACACTCCAAATGGCTCCAGCTAGAAACCCAGGCTTCCCACTGCCTGGCCCCTCCCTGCTCTACCCAAACATCTCTCCTACCGAGACCCCCTAACCAACTTGCCTGGCCTCTATCATAAAACACCTCTTCTTTCCAGCCTCAGCCTCTGCTCCCAGTGCTCCTTGGCCCTTTCCTCCTCACCCATCCATCCCAATCCCATCTCTTCTCCAGGGCTCAGCTCAAAACCACCAAGTACCATCCACGACTCCAATTAAAACGATTTACATTCAGTACCACTCATTTCACCTTTTTCATCTAAAAGATGAAGTTCATCTTTTAAGTTTCATCTCAAAGAACTTTTTCACTCAGCCTTTTAATGTACTATTTTCTTTAACACGCCATCAACTCCTGCTTTGCATCATCACTCAAATGTTTTATACAAGTGTGTCTCTAAAAGGTTATTGTTAAATTCTAGAGAACAGAGATTCTCCTGGATTAAATGTGAAATAAATACTTCACAGAAATGGGTCCTAAGCAAAACTTCAAAAAAAAAAAAAAAAAAGACTTCAAAGGGCAGCTACAACAGACACCCCCTGGAACTCTGGGTCCAGTCCTCAACAGGGCTCTTCTAACATCCTATCTGATTTCATCAAAACTGGCTTCAAAGTGATACAATTTACAGGAGCCTGGAGTGTCCATTTGCCATGAGAAGCATAACAGCTCAGTAGACAAAATACTAATTATTAGGCATTTGGGACTTTGCCCAAAGAGCAAAAAAACTACCTAGGAAACCTGATTATAATCTGAACACTGCCTAGAAAGGCCAAGAGGAAGTCACTGACCAAAGACCCTGGCTGGATCAGTCAAGTGACAATCCTTTGGAAACAGGGAGGACAAGCCGTAGGGCGTCATCTCCTCAGGAAGCATAGGTAACATCCTGCATGCAGATCGCGCTCCTTCAGCCACTCCCGCCACACATGTTCATTCAATTAAAACTGTATCAAGTTAGATGCCAAAGATATGATGAACAAAGTAGGGGATGGCTCAGAGAGAGATACAGTAAGCAGATATCTAGATAACTAGCTGCAGTGTGGTAACTGTTATGAAGACCTGGGTTCAATCCCTGGGTCAGGAAGATTTCCCAGAGAAGGAAACGGCAACCAACGCTAGCATTCTGCCTGGTATAGGGGACCCTGGCAGGCTACAGGCCACAGGGCTGCAAAGAGTCAGACATGACTGAGCAACCAACACTTTCATAGGATATGTACATGAGACAGCAAGCTGCCTCAAAACCTTCAAATGTATGTTTTCCTTGGACTGAAATTAGGGTGGGGAGGCACTAAGTTAAGAGCAGCCCTTAGCTAAAGGAACCCACCCCCAAGTAGTTCAGGAATTTGCAAGGGAACAAATTTAGTGACCTGGGTGTGGTTCCAGGGAGGCATGACTGGTATGTGACTCTAGCCAAGAAAGAATGAGAAATGACCCTGAGGACAGAAAGAACTTTTACAGAAGAATAAGATTAAGAATTTCAGAATGTTTATTCAGCGCTACACCTGGGAAAAAGACAGATTTGAGGAACTGTCCCGTTATTAGAATTATTCTGTGGTAGAACAGGGACCATTTATCAGGCCATAAACTCTACAGCTATATTGACTGCACCCTAGTGATTTTAATTGCTTATGGTTTATATGCAGAAAGGCTATTTTTTCCACTCATAAGTATCAATTTTGTCCAGTATGTTTTCATTATTTATTTCACTCTCAAGTTCTAGAAAGTACTCAAAGACCTCTACATATTCCTTCTCTGTGTATCACTTAATACATAACTAATGCAGTGGATGAACAGGGCTTCCCAGGTGGCGCTAGTGGTAAAGAATCCACCCATCAGGAAGATCCCCTGGAGTAGGAATTGGCAAACCACTCCAGCATTCGTGGGGGAAAATCCCACAGAGGACCCTGGTGGGCTATAGTCCATGGGGCCACAAAGAGTCGGACACAACTGAGTGACTGAACACATCCACACAATGTAGGACGAATGACTGAGTTCCTGAATGTAAACTCTATCCTATGTTCAACTCAGCTTTATAGAATGTGAGACACTTCACTTTAACTGGAGTAACTTCTATTTATTTTCAAATTTATAAGGTGTCCTTCCATTCTCTGTCAAAGTTAATAATCTAATATTTAAATGTACTATATTTTAAAATGTATTTAGCATATGTATAATATAAAAACATACATTAAAGAACTGACTTTCCGACACCAAGAAGTCTTACATAAAGACAAAAGATTTGTAATGAGGTGGCTCTATTTGCTAAGTTCAGACATTCAAATATTATTTTTAAACACTATGCAACATGATTTGGTCCCTTAGTCACTGGTCATAGACTATTAATACTTCCCCCATAAAGAAAGACTCACAGTTTCTTAATAGATCTTCTTTCTTCTTATCTTCAATGAGTATGAAAGTGAAAGTGAAAATGAAGTCGCTCAGTCGTGTCTGACTCTTTGCGATCCTGCGGACTGTAGCCCACCAGGCTCCTCTGTCCATGGGATTCTCCAGGCAAGAATACTGGAGTGGGTTGCCATTTCCTTCTCCAATGCATGAAAGAGAAAAGTGAAAGTGCATTACCCCAAATATGATACCCAAATATAATAATGACCTATACTTCAAAGTAATCTCATTCATCCATAAATGAATATGAACAAGATCAGCTGGTTTCTTATCTCAATTTTTATAGCAAACATTAATCTCTTAGACATAAAGTTTTCAAATTAACAACACTATCTAAATTCAAATGCTCAGAGTTTAAAAATACTAGTGTGACTGTAACTCAAACCCAGATTTCTCACTTTAACCAGAAAATTATATCTGGTCAAAAAGACAGTCATAGATTTGATATAACTGACAAACTGCTTAGATCTTAAGTGTTAAAAGCTTTAATCTTGTCTAAATATTTCAACTCAGAAAAGAAGAACTTATACAAATATGTCTGTTATAATGTCATATATCAAAATTTGTTTAAAGGACATGGTGCCCAAGCTTCTACAGTCTTTGCAGAGACATCTACTTGAAAATATTCAGCTGAAAAAGAGTTAACAACAAATAACCTACCACCTCTCCCCAAAAAAAGATTTTAATAACTGCCCTGATCATCATAAATGCAATATTCATCCCTGTGAATGTTACTAAAAAAATCCAAGTGCTGTAACACACTAGTTCACCATTAAGTTCTTTATAAATTATTTTTAAAACCGGACTTTAAAAGTAAATAGAAGTTTTTCAAGATTTTAAGAAACTTATAAATGTGAGTGGTTCTGAATGAATCACAGGCAGCTCCCATTTGCCTTTGTAAGTAATCCAATCTCTGTTTATGAGCCCTAAAACAATCTATTAAATCCCTCCTAGGTCTCTGTAGTTGATGACAATTAGAGTCAGCACCTGAAGGGCAGTTATGATAAAACATTCCAACAAAAATACATTGGGATGTATTTTTGTTCTCTTTCCATGAATTCACCCCAAACAATATAAGGCAACCAGACATCATGGACTCCAACCCTGAGCTTCTACCCGTTTCCATCTACTCAGAATTCCTTTCTAGTAAGTAGATCTGTATGTTCAGATGTGGAAGATACCAAAAAACTTACCAAGAAAGAAACACCCACAAACTGCAGGGGAGAAAAATGGAATATCAGGCCATTTACATATAAAAGAGGGACACACACACACACACACACAACTGCTTGCATATTCATGGAAAATTTCTGGAGTGACTGCAGAGTTCTAGACTGAATAGGTTGGGATATTTTACTTCCATTTATGACCTTTTACAGCATATTACCTAAACAGCATATTAAAAAGCAGAGACATTACTTTGCCAACAAAGGTCCATCTAGTCAAAGCTATCGTTTTTTCCAGTAGTCATGTCTGGATGTGAGAGTTGGACTATAAAGAAAGCTGTGCACCGAAGAATTAATGTTTTTGAACTGGAGTGTTGGAGAAGACTCTTGAGAGTCCCATGGACTGCAAGGAGATACAATCAGTCCATCCTAAGGGAGGAAATCAGTCCTGAATATTCATTGGAAGGACTGATGCTGAAGCTGAAACTCCAATACTTTGGCCACCTGATGTGAAGAACAGATTCATAGGGAAAGACCCTGAAGATGGCAAAGACTGAAGCCAGAAGGAGAAGGGGACGACAGAGGATGAGATGGTTGGATGGCATCACCGACTCAATAGACATGAGTCTGGGTAAACGCCGAGAGTTGGCGATGGACAGGGAGGCCTGACGTGCTGCAGTCCATGAGGTCACAAAGAGTCAGACACAACTGAGTGACTGAACTGAACTGAATGACCTTTTAGATGATTTTAATTTTTTACCATGATCCTGCACTATGCTATTTGTTAATAGTAAAGATTTAAAATCCAGAACTGTTGTTTCTTGCTCCTCACATTACAGAAGACCCTGGGAGCACAGCCTCTTGGCCCCACACAGGCACCAGCCAATAAACTACATATATTCATAGTATATTAGTATAGATATGAACTACATATACTGAGCAGCTACCAATAAACTACATATATTCCACCTCCTTCCTGAGATGCGGTATCAGAGGCTTATCTTGTTTTAAAATACCTGATGAAATAGCAAAGGAGGAAAAAAATAAAAAAGGTAATAGAATAATGCCGTAAAATGCTACTATCACTCATTCATTATTTATTTCAAAAGTGTAAGTTTTCAAAACATAAGAATAGCCAGTGTGCCCGCAGCAGGTCACTAAAAATATATGTAGTAAGAACAGAAAAACTAACCCGGACAAGAAAACGAGGGTTTAAACTACCTTTAAAGAATTCAAAGTCNGCTCCCCCATCCCTGGGATTCTCCAGGCAAGAATACTGGAGTGGGTTGCCATTTCCTTCTCCAATGCATGAAAGAGAAAAGTGAAAGTGCATTACCCCAAATATGATACCCAAATATAATAATGACCTATACTTCAAAGTAATCTCATTCATCCATAAATGAATATGAACAAGATCAGCTGGTTTCTTATCTCAATTTTTATAGCAAACATTAATCTCTTAGACATAAAGTTTTCAAATTAACAACACTATCTAAATTCAAATGCTCAGAGTTTAAAAATACTAGTGTGACTGTAACTCAAACCCAGATTTCTCACTTTAACCAGAAAATTATATCTGGTCAAAAAGACAGTCATAGATTTGATATAACTGACAAACTGCTTAGATCTTAAGTGTTAAAAGCTTTAATCTTGTCTAAATATTTCAACTCAGAAAAGAAGAACTTATACAAATATGTCTGTTATAATGTCATATATCAAAATTTGTTTAAAGGACATGGTGCCCAAGCTTCTACAGTCTTTGCAGAGACATCTACTTGAAAATATTCAGCTGAAAAAGAGTTAACAACAAATAACCTACCACCTCTCCCCAAAAAAAGATTTTAATAACTGCCCTGATCATCATAAATGCAATATTCATCCCTGTGAATGTTACTAAAAAAATCCAAGTGCTGTAACACACTAGTTCACCATTAAGTTCTTTATAAATTATTTTTAAAACCGGACTTTAAAAGTAAATAGAAGTTTTTCAAGATTTTAAGAAACTTATAAATGTGAGTGGTTCTGAATGAATCACAGGCAGCTCCCATTTGCCTTTGTAAGTAATCCAATCTCTGTTTATGAGCCCTAAAACAATCTATTAAATCCCTCCTAGGTCTCTGTAGTTGATGACAATTAGAGTCAGCACCTGAAGGGCAGTTATGATAAAACATTCCAACAAAAATACATTGGGATGTATTTTTGTTCTCTTTCCATGAATTCACCCCAAACAATATAAGGCAACCAGACATCATGGACTCCAACCCTGAGCTTCTACCCGTTTCCATCTACTCAGAATTCCTTTCTAGTAAGTAGATCTGTATGTTCAGATGTGGAAGATACCAAAAAACTTACCAAGAAAGAAACACCCACAAACTGCAGGGGAGAAAAATGGAATATCAGGCCATTTACATATAAAAGAGGGACACACACACACACACACACAACTGCTTGCATATTCATGGAAAATTTCTGGAGTGACTGCAGAGTTCTAGACTGAATAGGTTGGGATATTTTACTTCCATTTATGACCTTTTACAGCATATTACCTAGACAGCATATTAAAAAGCAGAGACATTACTTTGCCAACAAAGGTCCATCTAGTCAAAGCTATCGTTTTTTCCAGTAGTCATGTCTGGATGTGAGAGTTGGACTATAAAGAAAGCTGTGCACCGAAGAATTAATGTTTTTGAACTGGAGTGTTGGAGAAGACTCTTGAGAGTCCCATGGACTGCAAGGAGATACAATCAGTCCATCCTAAGGGAGGAAATCAGTCCTGAATATTCATTGGAAGGACTGATGCTGAAGCTGAAACTCCAATACTTTGGCCACCTGATGTGAAGAACTGATTCATAGGGAAAGACCCTGAAGATGGCAAAGACTGAAGCCAGAAGGAGAAGGGGACGACAGAGGATGAGATGGTTGGATGGCATCACCGACTCAATAGACATGAGTCTGGGTAAACGCCGAGAGTTGGCGATGGACAGGGAGGCCTGACGTGCTGCAGTCCATGAGGTCACAAAGAGTCAGACACAACTGAGTGACTGAACTGAACTGAATGACCTTTTAGATGATTTTAATTTTTTACCATGATCCTGCACTATGCTATTTGTTAATAGTAAAGATTTAAAATCCAGAACTGTTGTTTCTTGCTCCTCACATTACAGAAGACCCTGGGAGCACAGCCTCTTGGCCCCACACAGGCACCAGCCAATAAACTACATATATTCATAGTATATTAGTATAGATATGAACTACATATACTGAGCAGCTACCAATAAACTACATATATTCCACCTCCTTCCTGAGATGCGGTATCAGAGGCTTATCTTGTTTTAAAATACCTGATGAAATAGCAAAGGAGGAAAAAAATAAAAAAGGTAATAGAATAATGCCGTAAAATGCTACTATCACTCATTCATTATTTATTTCAAAAGTGTAAGTTTTCAAAACATAAGAATAGCCAGTGTGCCCGCAGCAGGTCACTAAAAATATATGTAGTAAGAACAGAAAAACTAACCCGGACAAGAAAACGAGGGTTTAAACTACCTTTAAAGAATTCAAAGTCAGGGGGGAGGGAGGGGGGTTCATGTTTGGGAGTTCGTGTACACCCGTGGCAGATTCATGTCAATGTATGCCAAAACCAGCAGAGTACTGTAAAGTAAAATAAAATTAAATTTAAAAAAAAAGAAGAAGAAGAATTCAAAGTCAAATAAATGCTCAACCTCTTATCCATTTCAAGAGCAGTACTATTTGGGGGGAAAGAAAAAAAAAAAAGCTACATTCCAGAGATGGTTACCAAACACACCATTTCCTCTACCCATGGCAGGCATGGTTAATATATTGGGTCATTCTTTTTTTCCACAAGCCCAGGCGTGACCTCAGAATCCTCCTTAACACTTAACACAGTGCTATTGCTCTGTCAAAATTCATATGAAAGATGCATTCTATTTTGCCCGATAGGTCCGCCTTTCATACTTTTTTCTTTTCTAACAAATTACTGGAGAAAACGAACATAAGACCAATCTCTTCAGAATATATGAAAAGAAAGGTTTTTATATAACCCTTCACTGCAATGAGACGTTTGTGTTCCATTCAGCCTTGGGATCTTTAAACCAAATTCTGATTTTTAACACATACACACACACATTCTTCAGATCAAAGTCTAGAACTTCACTGAAGAATAACACTTAAAAAAAAAAAAAAAACAAAACTAAGTGTTAGTTAGCAGGAGATAGTTCTGAATGAACCAATGTCAAAATAAGGATAGGAAAGGAGTCCACACACCCTTATCTGACTCTTGGAAGAATAAGCCAATAAATGCAAAGTGAGTACAGGGTAATTTTAAAAGATTTTTAAATGCTCAAACCAGATGTTCTTATACAGGATATACAAAGCAGCTTCTGCAAAAACCAGACTCAACCAGCTAATGACAATTACACTGTGCACAGGCTGAAATGCAGCTGTTTTGAGGAACTTTGTTCCCTGATTATAGCTGGTTGTCAGAAACTATCAGTTACCACTTACAATGTTAAGTCACAAAAAAATTTTAAAGTACAGTTTAAAAAAAAATTTAGACTTCCAATGTTGTACACTAGAAGATCTAGATGACTCACTTAACAGCAAAAACTGCATTTACACATCATCTGAATTACATATTAAAACAAACATTTTATCGCAATTGTACAAGTCCTGTTACTACAGTCACAGAAACAGAAGACAGCCTCAAAACCTAGCAGCAAGGTCTGCACTGTAGTGTGAGGCTAAAGCTGAAAATAGTCTCAGCCATGGATTGTGTCTGCAGGACATCTTCTCCAAAGAAACACATAAAATCCTAACTTAATCTCTAGAAAATGTTTTGGAGGTAATTTACCTTTCCTAATTTTAAAAGGAAGTATGTATAGTAGGTTCTGGAGAGGTTAAGCAGCAAGAGCAAAGACACACAGATGGGTCTAGGGCAAAGCCAGAGGCTGAATCAAAGACCTGCGCCATCCATCCTCCTCCCAGGTGATGGCACCACGGACTTCCTGCTGCTGGACACCTCCTGAGATTTAGAAAGAGGTTATCGTGAAGATTAAGCCCATGGACTACATGTTATCAGGGGTCAGACAACTAAAATGTACTCAATGAACAACAGTCTGTTAACTTAGAACTTGAACCATATTTCCTGGCAAGCTGATGTGAAGTAAAGTAAGTAAAGTCACTCAGTCGTGTCCGACTCTTTGTGACCCCGTGGACTGCAGCCCACTAAACTCCTCAGTCCATGGGATTCTCCAAGCAAGAATACTGGAGTGGGTTGCCATTTCCTTCTCCAGGGATCTTCCCGACCCAGGGATCGAACCCAGGTCTCCCGCATTAGAGGCAGACACTTTAACCTCTGAGCCACCAGGGAATGGCTGCAAATGCCATTTTGCCTGCTGGAGAACTGGACAGAGTGTGCACGAGTGGTTCCCTGAACACTATCACAGGGCTTTGTGTCCTCTAAGCAGCAGGCATTCACTTCCAATTGGTGTGGCACACACCCTACGTGGAGAGACATCACACTCCTCTGGATGCAGTCCCAGGTCATAATGTATATTCCCTCACGCAGGGCTTCTTGGCCTGGCCTCCTGGGAGGGTGTGACTACCTAGCTGTGTTTTGCAAGGTGCATGGGGTCCTGTATTACACATCCTACCCTCAAAGGCTATCTAGGAACCAAAGAGTTAGGAGCCACAGCCCTGAGATGAGTCAACCGCCTTCATATTTATCAAACAAACTTCTGATTTCAACTTGTTGTTTCAGGTTCCTATCAGAAACGGAATTCAGTCCCAGCAGAAACAATCTGGTGACCAGCTAAACTTTATCACTGTAGTACACTACAGGCTTCCCAGGCGGCACTAGTGGCAAAGACCTGCCAATGCAGGCGCCGAAAGATACACTGGTCCGATTCCTGGGTCAGAAAACTCCCCTGCAGGAGGACACAGCAACCCAATCTGGTATTCTTGCTCGGAGAATCCCATGGACAGAGGAGCCAGGCGGGCAAAGGTCCATAGGGTCACAAATGACTGAAGAGACTTAGCACGCATGCATGCACATCCTCCACTACAGGTATATACTGTTCTACAGGTATATATACTATAGTACAGGTTTATATATATATATAGTTATGGCTGTGTCATTAGAAATCACAGGGGTCTACAACCTGCTGGTGTTCAATACATAAGAATGGTTTTTATGTATTTAAATAGTTTGGGAGAGGGAATCAAAAGAACTTTTCAGAACACCTGAAAATTACCCCATATTCAAATTTCACTATCTGTAAATAAAGTTTTATTGGGACACAGTCACATTCATTCATTTACTTTTTGTTCACTGATTGCTTTCGTACTTAGGATGGCAGAGTTGAACAGCTGTAATAGGGACTATCAGGCCCACAGAGCCTAAAATATTTGCTATCTGGAGCCTTTACTAAAATAGTTTACTGATCTCTGCTTTAAATCAACAGACTAGCGGTAAGGGGGTAAAAGGGCGGGGTAGGAGGGTGGTGCTCTAAGCAATTTAAATTAAAGCCATGTCTAGAAACTTGTGAATTTTTCTCAAAGGAAAAACCCTGAGGCTCCTTCTTGGGACCAGTGTACACTATGTTATAAAAACTAATAAACTTATCTGATTTTCAAGCCAGTAACCAATAAGCAGAAAAATGACTATTCTAGACAGGCATTTTAACTATAATGTGTGGTTTAACAGTGATGTAAAAGGATCAGAGAGAAATCATAAAAAGAAGTCACCAGAATTTAAATGCCAAATTGAAATCCAAGGATGCACTTAAAGGTATTCATCTAGACCCTGAAATGACATGCAAATTTTTGAGTAACTCACTTTTTCTGCTAGAGAGGTTCCCACAGGTTTTGGATCTCAAGTGTCCTTGACCTCAAAAAAGTTACAAGTCACAAGTACTCAGCCTACACATCTAAAGTGCATCTTTTTATTTCAACACTGAAATAACTGATGGTCATAAAAATGACCATGACTAATCAAGAAAAATCTTAAATCATGTTAAGTGTACTTTGTGCTAAACAAACACAAAACCAGGCAGCTCAAACTCCAGCAACTCGTTAACCTTGCCAATTCTTGCTGCTTATTCTGGAGAAAGGAGTAAAAGAAACAAATGTTCATTTTATTCTTCAGTTTGGACTCTCACCAGTGAAACCTTCACTTAAAGTAACTGCTTAGAAACTATCTTAGAAGCTGTCATGAATTTTCAAATTAACAAAATCTCATGTGCAGACATTATTAAATGTCTGATCCTGTGCAGATCAGTATTAAAAACTATATATTACTGCCAGTTGGAAGTGCTTTCAAAACAAGAGAAAACTGTGATCTAATTCCTTCAACAAATCAGTTCAAAAGAAACTAAAGTTTAAAAAAATGAACTTACTTCAACTGCCCTCAATCACCTTAACAGTCTTTAACTCTACCTGAAGAACCAAAAGCAAAAAAAGTAAACATGTAACTTGTTTTATTCATTAAAACCCTGGTCCTTGAACATCTATCTCTAAGTGCACATAATATACCACTAGTCTAGAGTTAACAAAGAACTCAAAAATGGAAATACCCAGACTCTTCCTGTTCTTGCTGCTTTCAGGTAAGGAAGACATCCTTACATGAAACTTTCAAAGTCTAGGCTAGATAAGGCCAAGCCACGATAACATGACCAGAGTCACAATCAACATTCTCTTAGACTAAATTTTCTCTGTTCCACGACACTCAACCCTGTCTAATCTTAACAAGATGCCACTTCAACTGAAAGGGGCTCCAGGACCACTCTTCCATTTATTAGGAGCGCAGAGTTTACTTATTCCATCAGAGCCAACCATCTGTGAAAATACCAAAATATAAATCCCTCACAATCACATATCAATATTCTTTGTATAAACACACCAAGCAAATAGGTTTCCCAAATGGGCAGCTGGTAAAGAATCCACCGGCAATGCAGGAGACCTGGGTTCAATTCCTGGGTCAGAAGACCCGCTGGAGAAGGGATAGGCTACCCACTCCAGTATTCCTGGGCTTCCCTGGTGGCTCAACTGGTAAGAATCTGCTTGCAATGCAGGAGATCTGGGTTTGGTCCCAGGGTTAGGAAGATCCCCTGGAGAAGGGAAAGGCTACCCACTCCAGTATCCCAGCCTGGAGAATTCCACGGACTGTATGGCACGTAGGGTCACAGAGTCAGACATGACTGAGCGACTTTCCCATTCACTTTCACCAAGCAAATAGCAAGACTCTCAATTGTCTCAACTTTTTGAAATTTCATATACTATATATATTAAAAATATCAACTGTCCGAATTTTAAATACATTACCAAAGTGCTGCCAGGTCTTCATATGGGCTTCCCTGGTGGTTCAGACAGTAAAGAATCTGAAATGCAGGAGACCTGGGTTCAATCTCTGGGGCAAGAAGATTCCCTGGAGAAGAGAATGGCTACCCATTCCAGTATTCTTGCCTGGAGAATTCCATGGAGAAAGGAGCCTGGCAGGCTATAGTCCATGGGGTTGCAAAGAGTCAGATACAATGCTCTTACAATGCTTTTTAATTGTGATGCTGAGGGAGATATCTTGACGGTCCCTTGGACAGCAAGAAGATCAATCAGTCAATCCTAAAGGAAATCAACCCTAAATATTCCCTGGAAGGACTGATGCTGAAGCTCCAATACTTTGGCCACCTAATGAGAGGAGCCGACACACTTGGAAAAGACATTTATGCTGGGAAAGATTGAAGGCAGGAAGAGAAGGGGGTGACAGAGGATGAGATGGCTGGATGGCAACACTGACTCAATGGACATGAGTTTCAGCAAACTCTGGGAGACAGTGAAGGACAGGGAAGCCAGGCATGCTGCTGTCCATGAGGTCGCAAAGAGCAGGACACGGCTTAATGACTGAACAAGGTCTTTATAGAGAAAATCATCTGAACAATAAAACTTTAAAGGAAACAACTTACTGACTCAGGAACTAAAACTTTGCCAATTAAGGTTCCTATCAGGCTTCTGATACAATCTAAGAAACTAACAACTCCAAGCAAAGTCAGCCTTTATTTGAAAAATTTTTTTAATTTACTGTTAAACAAGGCAACAGTGTTCTAACTATCACAGGCTTGAACAGAGACGGAAGAAGTTTAACATTGGTATAACTCCTACTGTTTGACCAATTAAATCAAGCATTTCAATGCCAATCCAAATAAGCAGCAAGATATTGACAAAAGTTTTATATTTTCCTCTAGAGAATGTCTTATTTTATTAACCATGTAGGAAAACTGGGCATACAGTGCAAATTCTGACAGACCATGGACTGTAATAGTGTAACAGGTGCCCCATATTACTAACTGAGGAAAGAGCTTCACCAACAGAAAGGAAGCAGGCAAGCTTCATCTGTGTGTCATCTGTCTCCTCCTCACTCCTGACAATGCCTAAAAATACAAGACTTGGTCAGGGTTTGACGTCTAGATATTTGCTGTTCTAACCACCTCAGTACTGAAACACAAACAGTTGATTTTTCTTTTCAGCGAGTGTGCAGATTAATACATCAGGCAAATTTCTTTCAACAGTTTTCAAACAAATAATCTTCAAACTGAAGACATGAAATTACACACACAAAAAAATGCTACTTTAATTCTAACTTTTTCAAATCCAGTCATGATTAACTCCGAAGACATGCCTCCTCAATGTCACAGGTTCTGTCAAAAAGTTACTACAGACTAGTGTCTGCTGCTGCTGCTGCTGCTAAGTCACTTCAGTCGTGTCCGACTCTGTGTGACCTCATAGACGGCAGCCCACCAGGCTCCCCCATCCCTGGGATTCTTCAGGCAAGAATACTGGAGTGGGTTGCCATTTCCTTCTACTTACAGGAAGTAACGAGATGCAATGATCTTTGACTGGACAGTGTTTTAGACAAAGCTGTTGTTNAGTCGTGTCTGACTCTGTGTGACCTCATAGACGGCAGCCCACCAGGCTCCCCCATCCCTGGGATTCTTCAGGCAAGAATACTGGAGTGGGTTGCCATTTCCTTCTACTTACAGGAAGTAACGAGATGCAATGATCTTTGACTGGACAGTGTTTTAGACAAAGCTGTTGTTATATTTGGAGGCCAAGGAAGAAAATCTGAATGTATCCCAAATAGACAAACTAGCTAACAGGAGAAAAAAAAAACACTCCTTACACAACTGTACAGACAGTATGATTCATTATACATATGTAAACACAATTACCTGGAAAATGATAAAATGATGATTTCTAGGTGATAGGAATCTGTTTTTATATTTGCTTCTCTAGTTGCAAATGTGTACATGTAAAATAACACCATTTCTGTAATAATACTTTAAGCCACTAAGGGCTCTTTTAAGTAAAAAAATCAATTATTTATGAAGGTGAGACACATGGAGATGTGTTTGTATTCTCACCAAGTCCTCCAAGTTTTGTTTGCTTTTTTAGTTAATCCTTCTACCCAAAGTCTCTGGGCTAAGCAACTGTTCATTCTAAAATCCAACATGTTCTTAAAGTCCAAAAAGTTTTTTCTCCTGCTCCCACTTTTCACATACTCATCACTTTTTCACTATTTTCCCTTTATAGCTTCTCTTTCAACCTCTGCAATAGGAAACGAAAGTATTCACTTATAGGCTGAAAACCTGTCTGGTGACGGAGGAGGAACTTGTGGGGGGGTGGGGAATCTTGTTCTTTCTAAATGAACATACATCCACCTTTGTCAAAGTTAAAAATCTCTGTTACAACCCATTCAAATTTTCTTCTTAGAAAGCTGCCTATGACCTTAAGATGGAATCAAGTTCAAATTCTACTGCAAGTTCAGGTAACTCCTTTTATCTCTGGCTGCTGTAAAGAGGAGGTATGTATGCCAGCTCATCAAATAACATATAAAAACACATAAACTTAAGGGAGAAAACAAAATAACCAAAGTCAATCTGATTTAAAAGTGGCATTAGATGAGACTGAAATCGTTGGGGCAAAAGGGCATTAAGAATTCTCAGGTGAAGGTATTTGCTAGCAAGTGTCACACACAGAACACGCACTTTATCTGTACAGTATGTGTTGCTCACTCTACTACAATAAATTATTTTTATCAAAAGTGTTGTCAGTGTAAGTATAGTTACACTAAACACTCCCTTTCTCCAGCTAAAAGTGATTAAATCTTGATTAGCAGCGATCTGGTCAAACACAAGTTCCTAATCTCTAACCACTGGTGGATCACTACCTAAACCAGCTTCCAGGGAAGTAATTTCTCTGTATCTCAAAACTAGTTCATTAACTTTGAAAGGTATTAGCCTTGAGCTACAAGTAACTAGAGAGCTAGCCGTTCACAGCGGGTTTTCTAAAAAGGAAAAATAGTTCACCTAATAAAAACCTTTGGGAAAGGAGCCCCTAAGCATTCCCATTAATGGAAACTTCAGATTCTCTCTCAATTTCCTAAAAATGTAGCCGTCTTAAGTCATTCAACTGCAGCTATCACTTTACAAAGAGAAAATTTAAATTCCCCCTCGGCTGTGGTAAATAGAAGGCGACAGACCCTCGCCCCCGCCGAAGCGAGGGGGGGAGCCTGCCTCCTAGTTACTAGAAAACCAGCCAAAGCTGCTTTTAAACGGTCTCGTGGTGACGATGCATTCCTAACGGGTTTCGAAGGCACGTTTAAATCGCCCGCTTTTTTGTCTGCTCGCTGCATTCACCGGGTGCCGGGACTACGGCCGCCCCCGCGCGCAGGGGAGGGAAGCCCAGGGTGGAAAAGCCGGGGCGGGCAGAGGGGGGTACGCCCGGGGCGGGGGGCCCGGGGCGAGGAGAGCCGGGGGCGGAGGACTCTGGGATGCAGAGCCCGTGCGGGGCGAAGTGGGGGCAGGATAGAAAAAGCTGAGGACCCCAGGAAGGCGGGGACCCCGGGGCGGGGAGAACTGGGCCGCCGCCCCGCACCGGAGAAAGCACCGTACGGCGCCCGCCGGGCTGTGCGCAGAGCCGCGGCTTCGCGCAGCGACGCCGCCACCCCCCTCCCTCGTCGCCGCCTCCTCCTCCTCCTCCCAAGGCGACAGAAACAACAGCGCGGGAGGAGGGGAAAGTAACTCCCGGCACCTCCGCCGGAATTAGCCCCGGTGCAGTGATGACACCTTCTCGTGGCGCAATCAAGCCCCGCTCCCTCCGCAGCGAGTCCCCGCTGCCGCCGCCCTCTCCGTTTGAAAGTGGCCACCCCCCCGCCGCCGCCGCCGCTCCTCCCGCCCCGCCGCCGCCAGCTGCACCAATCCGCTCGGCCCCAGTTGCAAATCAAACGCTCCCTCGCGTCTAGAAGCCACTTGCGCCGCTGGAAACGGCCGCGCCGTCCCCCCGCCCCGAGTCCCTTCCGGGCGGCACCTTCAGACTGGGGCGGGCGCGCCGGCGAGAAACGGCTGTGAGATGAGAGCGGGAGCAGCGGTGACGGCGAGCAGCTCGGAGAGGACTCGGCTCCCGCTCCCGCCCTCAGACAGTTCTGGAAACTGTGTATCACCTCTGTCACAGGAAGCCATCCGGCGAGGAAGGCGGCGCGGAACCAACAAACAAACGCCTGCGGCCGCCCGCCGGAATCAACGCGGGGACGGCGACGGGCTTCGGGCCGTTCCCCGGGCGTGAGCGCCGTGGCCGCCCCCGCGCCGCGGGCTTTGTGCGGGGCTCCCGCGGCGCGGGCGCGGTAGGCCAGGCGTCCCCGCCCCCGAAACCCCCCACCCCGGGCCCCGGCAGCGCTGCTGGGACCGTTAGGTGACGCTCCGGCGCGGCTGAAAAAGCAGCGCCTCGGCCGCCGCCCGCCCGTCCCCATTCCCACATGGAGCCGCCTCTCCTCCAGCGCCAGAGGCGGGCCACAAAAGTTGGCCCCGGGGCCACCCAGCACCTGCCCACGTGCTGCGGAGGTTAGCTCCCGGGTCTCCCCCGTCCCTTTCCCCCCCGCCGCCCTCGGCCGCCAGGTCACCTATTACCGGTGGGAGGGGAGAGAGGCTGCTATTTAAACGCCCGCGGAAGTTGAGGCACCCCCACTGGCGGGTGCCGTGCACCTGCCTCCCGCCGCCGCGCTCCGCCACTTTGAGCAGCAGCCGCGTCCTCGGCCCCGCCTCCTGCCCGCAGGCGGGCGGGGGGAGCGGGAAGGAGGTGGAAGGGATCGAATTTCCCTAGCAAATGGGACCGTTCCGACAGGATTCGGTTCCCCGGTCAACATTCCACATTCCATCTCTCTCCCGCATTTGCAAGCCAGCGCCAACAACCCGGAAAGCCTGCTGGCTACAGAACAACAGCCCCCAACTCACAAATACACACTCACAGGCACAGGACACGTGCACTTGAAGGGCTTCGCAACTTGCAGTCCCGGGGTGCGCCCTGCACATTTTCAGGCAGACCAAGCGACACGACACCACCCTCACAATTTGCAGGCGGTGCCAAAGGTTGCAATTTGCAATCCGTTTTAAGTTCATGGTTAATCGGCAGTTTGGTCTACCAATGCAACTCCTTCCTAATTTCACCGATAAAGGGTTTTACACTTCACAGGCAGTCTCGCTATAAGTAAAAGGTCCGTTCACTGGAAACCCAGTTGGGAAGAATAATTGCTAAATTGTCCCTGCACCCCCCCTACCCCTCCCTCACTGCCCTTGAATTGATGCAATGAATATTTTGGACATGTGGTGACGCGGTGATAAGAGATAGGGCTGCAGCAACCCTACACGGATGTACCTATACCCACACCTATGTTTGTACTATACAGTCGTCGTCCCTTCCCCCGCACCACCACCACCACGGTCACACACACTCTGGATTCATATATGTACCCGGACCTTGTTCTGCCATTGCCATCTGTCTACCAAGTTGCTATTATGCTTTCCACTTCCATGCAACCTAATGCACTTTGGCTGTTTAAAAAATTCTATAACTAAAGCCAACTAAACTGGGTTTCTACTCCTGAACGCGTTTTAATTGATGATTCGCCTGAAAACCGCATGTTCTTCGCAAATCCAAAAGAAAAAGCTCTTAAGTCTTCAGCCCCCAAAACTGAAAAATAATCATAATAAAACTTACTGATCCAACACACATCAATTTTCAGGATCCAAAAATCATCCTCTCCTCCTCCTCCTCCTCCTCTGGCCCCCGCCCCGGCAATGCCCAAGTTACTGGTGGGATAGTAACGCTGCGCTCGGCGGCTGCCGGCCCTCCCTCCTTTGCTACATATCGAGAACCCAATCTTTTGGCGCCATATTAATGACGTACTATATTATTTCCACTAGGCAGCGACCTTCGGCATTAAATTACTCCCGAGAACTCCCGAGCAAAGCAACAAAACCATCAAATATGGCTGAGCCTCTCGGCTCGTCCTGCAGCCGCCGCCGCTGCCGCCGCCGCCACGGGATCGGAACGCGCACACGGATCCACACGCGGACACGCGCGGACTCTCGGTCGGCGCGCCCTCCCCGCGCGCCCCCCGCGGCCCGCGCGCGTACCTGCTGCGGAGGGGTTCGGCCGCGGCGCTGGGCTCCTCGCCGCTCGCTCCGCGCCGCATGAGTTCGGGCCGTGGCGGGCTGGCGGACGGAGTGGCGGGCGGGGAGCCGGGCGGGCCCCTGCTCTCGCCGGCGCGCACACACCCGGCGCTCGCGCAGGGAGGCACTCTCGGACGGGCGTTTGGCTTGTTATGGAGGAAGGACTGTGTGAATCAAACTCATTTCTGGGTCACTGCTGCCACAGGGGGGAGCACTTTAATCCCTTGCCAAAACGAGAGGGTGGGGACGGGAGGGCGGAGGGAGCTCGCCGGGAACCGCGGTGCGGGGGGCTCTGTCCCTCGTTAACTCTTCGCGGCCCTCGCCGTAGCAGGTTCGGCCTGTGTCAGCAGGGGCTTGCAAAGAGCCGCATGCTTCAGCTTTTAAAATCTCTTCCTTCACCTCTCTTGTGAGCCTAGACTTTCTTGAAGTGTCTCCAAGACACCTCCAGGGTGGTGGGCTTTTACATTGTCCCTTTCAAACTCAGTCTCAACTCTTGTTTGACATCACTGCACTAGAAAAGGATTCTTTCAAATTACTTTAAAATTATGTAGATTAAACTGTGGCTATTAAGGAATGTAGTTTGGGTGAGAGGTTTTATTTTTAGATTGAATGGAAAAATAAATAGTTCTTTGGTAGTAACAGTTTTGGGGAGCTGCAGATTATAATGACATTTTTAAATATAGAAAATCCAGTTTGGGAACCGGGACACATCTTTACCTAAGTTTGTATCGAAATGATAATTCCAAATAAGCATTAATTCATTAGGAAACTAATTATTTGTAAGTTGGCACCACCGCTATGTTACACTGTGTTACAGAACTGGACATTGTCTTCCAAATAGGGAGAATTGAACCTAATATTCAAACTGGAGCTGCAGACTAACATAAAATTAGATTAATTCAGGGGTATTTATGTGCAAAAGAGGAGTGGAGATTAACACACTTCTCTCGTGAAAGTGTTAGCTGTACAGTCATGTCCAACTCTTTGGGACCCCATGGACTGTAGTCCACCAGGCTCCATGGGATTATCCAGGCAAGAATACTGGAGTGGGTTGCCATTCCCTTTTCCAGGGGGTTTTCCCGACCCAGGGGCCAAACCCTGGGGTCCTGCATTGCAGGCTGACTCTTTACCCTCTGAGGCACCAAGGAAGCCCTCTTCTCTCATGGACCCCCTTAAAGAAGTGAGTCTATATGGTATTCTGCTTCAAAGGGGAAAAGAAAAAAAATGGGGGTACAGGTTGAAAATACTATTCAATAATCTGGAACATAGATCACTGATTACAAAATTGAGTATCAAACCCAAAGGCATACTTGTCCACTGGAAGAAGTCTTCTGAATATGTCAGGTTTGGTTTCACAAAATCGCACACCAACCCATCCACCTACATCAGGATCATAGTAATCTGATAAATGTGGGAAAACAAAACTAATTGAGTCTTTCAATTATTTTTCAGAAAGCAAAGTAAACCAAAGGAAATCTTAAGTATATCTCCTTTTTCTCTCTTGCCTGCTTCACTAATGAAGTACAAAGACACCCTATCAGTCCTATTTATGTGCTCACTTAATCATGCTCGCTTAATCCTGCTCAAAGAAACCACATATGTAAAGCACTATGTTATCATTATTACTGTTATTAATGTTGCCCTGAACTTACTGCTATTTTCCTTGCTTCACTTTACACATACTCTACTGCAGAAGTAAAAGGACACAGGCTTCATAGCCAGACAGACCCTAAACTGAATCTGACTCTACGTGTTGTCAGCTGTGCAACTGTGGGGTAAATTACAAAGCCTCTCTGAGCCTCAGTTTCTTCCTGAGTAATAAAATGGGGTTAACAGGCCCTACCTGAAGGGTTGTTAACTGGAATAACTCCATAAACATGCCCAGCAGAGACCCTGGCAGTATGAGAGCCATCCCTCCTATCTCTCATTCTTGGTCTTCTCGCCTTTGAAGACTGCAACTTTTCCACATTCCAGGGAAACTTACTTCACTCATTCCCCTGCAAAAAATAAAAATAAAAAATAAACTACACTTGCTATTCAGCCTTTAACCTTTTTTGTTTTTCTGACTATCCCCACTCCCAAAACATCAGGCAACAAAAATGAAAATGTGCTGAGTAAATAGATGAGAAAAAAAGGGGGTAAAAGAAAGAATACATGAACCCTCAACACTGATTCTATGCTTAAGACTGATGGTCCCAAGAACGTGATGAGGTAGTGCCATGTGCCATAAACAGCCCTGGACTAAAAGTCTGCAGCCTCCTATCAACTCATACCATAACTCTGGACAAATGTCTTTGGATCTTAGTTTCCCCACTGAGACGATAGACAGGATGATATTCAACACCCCTTGTCTTATTAACATTCAGTAATTTCTGATTGTTCTTACCAAACTTACAAGTTGATGATTATTTGTAGAAGTGGAGGACAACTTATATCAATAATGTGTAAAAACAACTCGTTATTAATGATCTGTGATTGACATTTTTTAAATAATAAATGTCTTCTGCCAGATCACAAAGGAAATTTTATACATCCTATTTCTAAAATGGGACAGCAGTGTCTTGTGGCAGCATATTTAAAGAATAAGTACTAAGCCGGCAATTAGGAAATGAGTTTCTGGTAACACTCTGCCACTTATTATCTTAACTTACCAAATCATTCATGATCACAATTTCCTGGTTTCTACAATGGTCCTGTTAATTCACACTTTATTATCAGAGATAAAAAGAACATTCAAGAAAATAGGTACAAAGTAGTCAGTGTAGTTATCAAGATTCTAGTCTTTTCTGATCTGATCAGTGTTTATGGTGATAATTACCATTCCGTATATCACTTTCATTTTGCTATTGGCATACACAGTTTAATTATTCTCTTCCATAATAATAGGTTTATAGAAATACTGAATACATATATTCATATTTCTTATTTTGAAATCATACATGATTCAACTTGTAAATATTTACCTAGTTATTTCATTTGTGTCTACTCTGCAGGTAAAGAATTATAAAACCTTGACACAAAATTCAGAATTGTTCATCTTTGAAATGAAGTAGATATGTATGCTAAAATCCTATAAATCTCATTCCTTCAAAGAAATCGAGCAAGAAATTCTTCCTGGCAAATACCATTGCCAGTTGGTATATGTTATGACATATGTATATACAATTTTTATTGCACAAGTGCTCTCATGGATAAAATGAGTTGTATTCTAAAAGTTTATATGTACTTTAATTGTGTGGAACTTTTAATTTAATCCCCAGTACCTTGTTATAAAGCGAGCTTAAGTTGTCAAGTAGTTTTTAAAATAACTCTAATAACTAAATGACAGAAAAGAATAACTTTTTTGAATGGTATTATTTGGGGAACAGAGTTCCCTGTCTAACCAATAGATGAAGTCACCAGTCATGAATAGCCTGGTAATCCCTCCGAGTAGGTGGTTACAGTACATAGAATGATTGGAAGACCAGTGATCAAGATGCTTTCTCGCAGGTGTCAGGACGGACTAAATTATTGCCTTTCTCGAGGTTCTTCATTTTTGTTTTCTTTTGCTTGTCTTTGATTTGGTTATTTTAATTTTGTTGATTTTCATACTTTTAGCACAATGCAAGATGTCAGAGAAACAAGTCTGACAGAGAGACAGAAGAGGAAATAACTTAATTCAGCCAGATGGAAATGTCCAAGATTGCAGAGGTTCAAAATAGGAGAAGCTTTTCTCAATCATGAATGGAAAACATGACGGAGGGAATTTTCAAATTTTAGAAAGGCAAAGGAAGATGATATATGGCATCTATATGGGTAACGATTATAACCATTGCCATATATTTTTCAGGTTTTTTTCTAGGCATTTTTAATAATGCCACATATTTGAATGATGTCACGTATTTCATTTACAATGTTTCTTTTCACTTCTTTCATTTTTATCTTTTCAGTATTTTACCTTTTAAAGTAATTTTTTTTTCAGGTCTTGGCCAGCCTGCATACCATAACTTCATCTACAGGCCACTTCAAGCATATATTCTCATAGTTACTCCCTCAAACTTGTCAACTATTGGAAAGTTTTGCCAATATCAAATTCAAATATCTCTTTTAGCCACTGCCTCTATGACTTCCAAATTTTGTTTCCCATGGACCTTTCTTCTTATCTAAAAAGTCACTCCAATCTACCCCTCCAGTCCTCTCTAAATAGATACAGAGCAGTGATAACTCAAAATGTGATCTCCAACCAGCATCAACAACTGCTCCTGAGAGCCTGTCAGAGGTCCATTACTTCCATCCCCACCCAGACCCACTGAATCAGAAAGGGAGATCCAGCCATCTGTGTTTTAACAAGGCTCTCAAATAATTCTGATTCGAGTTTAGCAACCACCCGAGGAGATTTTACTTTCATCCACCTTGTTTGAGGTACATGACAAGGCACGGGAGACAAGGCTGCAAGTAAATAGCTAAGCAGGTCTATTCTCTGTCCCTGGTGGTGGTGGTGTAGTAGCTTAGTCCTGCTGGACTCTTGTGACCCCATGGACAATAGCCCACCAGGCTTGTCCATGGGACTCTCCAGGCAAGAACACTGCAGTGGACTGCCATTTCCTTCTCTAATTCTTTGCCCTTAGGGCAGTTAACGGAGAAGGCAGTGGTACCCCACTCCACTACTCTTGCCTGGAAAATCCCATGGACGGAGGAGCCTGGTGGGCTGCAGTCCATGGGGTCGCTAACAGTCGGACAGACTGAGCGACTTCTCTTTCACTTTTCACTTTCCTGCATTGGAGAAGGAAATGGCAACCCACTCCGGTGTTCTTGCCTGGAGAATCCCAGNCAGTATTCTTGCCTGGAGAATCCCAGGGACGGGGGGGGCTGGTGGGCTGCCGTCTATGGGGTCGCACAAAGTCAGACACGACTGGAGCGACTTAGCAGCAGCAGCAGGGCAGTTAAAAATACAAAGGAGTGATGACAATTAACTACAGGGTGTGGAGGAAGCATAAACCTAAAAGATTACAGGTGTTAACCAGATTGGGGGTGCGGTGGGGATTGAGGGGAGTCTAGAATGGCACCCCACTCCAGTGCTCTCGCCTGGAAAATCCCATGGATGGAGGAGCCTGGTAGGCCACAGTACATGGGGTCACTAAGAGTCGGACACGACTGAGCAACTTCCCTTTAGTGGTTTTCTTGATTTGGAGGTTTATTTTTCGTTTCTTAAATAAAGCCCCTGGCTTCTGTGTGGCAAAAGGATGGGGTAGAGGTGAGACACAAGGTAGGGAGGCTAGTTAGGAGGCTTCTGCAGTTACCAGGTGAGAGATGGAGGCCATGGATCATACAAGGGAGACAAGTAGGCAAAGCAGCCCGTGATGGGGCTTGGGGAACACAGTCCAGCTCTCCAGGGGTCTCAGCATTTGCTCTGGGCAGGGGAGTGAGAGCTCCTCCCCCCAGCCAGCTCGGTGTCCAAGGGATGTCTCTGGGGCTTATTGGGTCTCTGTGGCATCTCAGAAGAGTGCCCACTTGGTCGAGGCAGTTGTCCCTCAAGGAAGTAACATCTAGGCAATCAAACAAAAGTCCTGTTGGGCAGTGAACAGCTTGAGCTGTCCAAGCTCCGTCCCTGCACACAGTACAGAGTCTGAAACTGTAAGCCCCCAGTCAGGAGGACTCGGGCCCCTTGCAGGGTCCTTCTTGGCCCCTCTTCTCAGAAAAGCCTGGATTGGATTCCAGGCCCCTCCTCCCTGGGGTCCCGGGGTCCCCACTCCAGTCTCTTTATCCCTCCACCGGAAAGCTCCATTTTCCTCTTTTCTTCCACAAAACACCTTAATGGTCCATTATAACCTGAGCCCAAATCATTAGCAAATGAAAAACTGGCTCCCGTTTTCTCTAAGGCCACAGGGTGTGTGTGTGGGAGGGGGTGGGGGAAGGAAGCTGGGAGGGAGGCACCCCCCCACACAGGTTTAGTTCCAATGTTAATGAACCCAAGAAGAGGAGGTAAAGCCAACCCTTCAGTTTCTGTGTTGTAACTGACTGATAATTTACTGGGGTTTTCTTCCGCCATGAGGCACATCTGTGTGTGATAGACTGGATGTCAGAGGTGAAGAAGCTGGAGTAAAAGATGTCTCCTAAGTCTCTGGCTTAGAGAATTGAGTGGACTCCTACATTTGAAATTCCAACAGATGTTCACTAAACACTGAGCAGGGTTCATGGAGAAAATGACAAACCCTTGCCTCCAGGACGAAGGAAAAGAAGGAAATTCCTAAGGAACGAAAATGGAATAGATCAGCTTGAGGAGGCAGACAGTTGAAGATGCCCACAAGGCCAATGGGATCAAGAGTCAGCTGTTCTAGAGGAAGGCTGGGTTGTGAGTATTGGTTTAGGATTTATCAGCATAGAGAGGTTAACTGAGGTCATGGGAGTGGATGAGATCTACTGGAAGTGTCTATAAAGTAAGAAGAAACAGAGCCTAGGCTCTAAGCAAGGGAGTCACCAGTAACTGTCCAGGTTGATTGTCCTCACGCCTAAATCAGGATTTCAAAGTACTGCAGGAGAAAATCACAGACCTGGGCTGGCTGTTTCAAAGGTGTTCCACCACTGCCACCGTGTCCTGAAATCACCATTTCCCCAGACAGTTCACTCCCCTGCTCTCACTGGGATCTTTCTCAGAGCTTTCTCCCGGCCCTCACACTGCCATCCTGCCACTTACCTAGGCATCTTCAGCAGAGCTCCTAACCTACATCACACATGTAACAGCAACTGCTGAAGAGGAAATCCTCTAATCTCCTAACACCAAACTTACAGAAGGTCTTCCCTACAGGCTCACCTACAGGCTCACCCTCCCCTATTTCTATCACAGTGGGACACACATGTCCTTCCCTCCACCTGGGCTCAGAATCCTGAGACTAGCTCACCTTTCCTGATCTCTTAACTCAAGATTATCCCTGCTCTTTCAGGTATTTTCTACTTCTCTGGCTACTAATTCCTTCCATAACACATTCAAATAAATTTCTGTCTCCCACTAAAAACAAACAAACTCAAATCTCCCTTATTCTCTTTTATTTCTGTCTTCCCTTTTACAGTCACTTTTTGAAAGAAGATCACCATTGACATTCTTACTGCTAAAATCTGGAGCAATTTCTCATCCATATTTCACTTGATCTTCCACTTCAATTTGACATTTGTATTGTGGTCCATGCATGAGTTGGAAAAGAATTTCCAGACGTGAGACAGAATGAGAGGGAAATAAAGTTTATTAGAGTGGGAGACGCTGTTAGAACAGCAGGCCAGTTCAAGGGGGAACCGACGTTGATCAGGGGTCTTTAGTCCACTTTTATACCCAGGGTACAAGGAGTGGGATAGGGGTCTTGCAGGTCATTTGCTGATTGGATGAGGCACAGATACTGCTGCTGCTGCTGCTAAGTCACTTCAGTCGTGTTCGACTCTGTGTGACCCCATAGACGGCAGCCCACCAGGCTCCCCCATCCCTGGGATTCTCCAGGCAAGAATACTGGAGTGGATTGCCATTCCCTTCTCCAATGCATGAAAGAGAAAAGTGAAAGTGAAGTCGCTCTGTCCGACTGTTAGCGACCCCATGGACTGCAGCCCACCAGGCTACTCCGTCCATTGGATTTTCCAGGCAAGAGTACTGGGGTGGGGTGCCATTGCCTTCCCCGGGCACAGATACTGGGTAAAGCAAATACCTTCTCCCTATGTGGGGTAGGAGGTGAGACAGGTTATACTGCCCAGGAGGACCTGAAATCTATTAATAGTTACAACATGGGGGAGGGAAGGACGATAAGGGTCTGGTTTTTCTGTTCCTGCATTCCAAGACCCTCCTTGGTTTTATCTGCTCTTTTGTCCTTGGGTCACCACAACTTGTTCCTTTATGCCCTGTTTCATGAAATACTTTCACCTTGAGGCAGGAGGTAGATGAGCACACCCCTCCTCCACCCCACTGCACACACCTAGGGTAAAGCAATTTAAGCTTTATTCCCTGTGGATCAAAACTTCAAGACCAGAATACCTGACCACACATGTGCAGAAAGGCTCCTTGGAGGCCAAAGGGTAGTTATGTCAAGGGATGTTCTACCCTTTTTGGTAAAAATCCATCCTGGCTAAGAGGGGCCTGTGTACACATGGAAGGATCCTGAGATATACCAAATAGGGACTGTGAACCAGACAAGTCAAAATGATTGGCCAAAGGAAACCTGGAAGAAATGCCTCATAAAAGTGAGTCAAACTGTCATGAGGATGAGATTCAGCGACTCTCTCTCCCTGAGTCTAGCTGTGCGTCCGTCCACAAGTACTGTCTTTTTTCCTCTTCTTAATAAATAGTTTACTTGTTTCACTACTTTCCATCTTTGTGAGAATTCTTTTCTGGAAAGCCGAAGGGCCAGAGTCCGTGTCACTGATCACTGGTCCAGTGGCTAGGATCTGGTACTTTCACAGCCGTGACCCAGCCTCAATCTCTGGTTGGGAACCCAAGCCAGGCTCCAAGCTGTTGCAGCACGAGGCCGCCTGAGATCAACCTGGCTTCCATAATGTCAACAGTCTTCTCGTTTCTCTCCTCTCTCTCTGCCCTCTTAATTCGCTTTCTGAGGCTCCTCTTTCTCTTTGGTTAAAGCAATGCCTCATACAAACTGTTTTTGAGTAAATGAGAAGCTTTCAAAAAATTCAACTGAAGGAGTCATTTTGGTTGAGACATTTTATAAGAAAAAAGGAATGATTCACCAACCATGTTTAGAATGGATACAAAAAGGGGGGAAAAAAAAGAACATCTGGTTAAAGATTATTAGGCTAGTCAATCAGCTGGATGGGTAACCCTAGCTTCCCAGAAGGAGTTGTCAGTCTTATTAAAGTCTGTCAGAAAACTGTTCACGCACTTTATCAGGAATGCTAATTGCTTCCCAGAAGGGGTTGTAAATTACATCACACAAAAAATTTTTGTCCCACACCAGCTTTGAGTTAATTTGCTTTCTCACTTGCAGTCTCCTAAATGTTGGTTCTCCTTAGGGTTCTCTCCTAAGTCCCATTCTAGTCTCTTTCTACAGGTATCTCTTAGTGTTCTCACCTGCCCTCATGATCACCCCCCAAAACATACATGTGTATTTGTAGCTTCAACAACTTTTCTGAACCCCCGGGTACTGGACTCCCCACAGGTGATTCAGGCTTGGTGTGCCCCCCAAATGAACTCACTTTCCCTCCCACTTCATGATTCCTCATCTGCCCCAGATCTCAGTTAGTGGCGCCACTGCCCACAGCTGCCCAAACTGGGAGTCAGGACATCATCCTTGGCTCTTGCTTTTCCTTGACATCTCCCCCACCATCACCACCACTAATTCAGTCTATTACCAGACCACATCTACGTCAGGTTTCTCTCTCCATCCCCAAAGCCACTCCCATCATCTCAGTGACTTAAACCATCACCTAACGGTCCGCAGTCCTGTCCTCTTCTAATTCATTCTCTATTCAATAGTCAGTGTGATCTTTTAAAGCAAAAATATGATTACAGCATTCTCATTAACATCACTAACTGCCATTGTTTTCTTTGTTTATTCTTAAGGATAGAATGTGTCATCAACACAACTACTTGCTTTTTTGCGAGTTCTTCTTCCAAACCCTCCTCCTGCTTCCACGGCTTGTCATGTTTCTTCAGTAGTATCCATTCAGAGCCTTTGAAAATCTTAGCCTAAACTTGGAACATTCTTCCCTATTTACACCACTTTTGGCTCTAATTCACTCAAGTTCTACCAAAGAGACTTATCTTACCTCCCTAACCCCCACCTTTTCTAAGGTTCCTTGACACTCAGTATTATCACTGTATGATTGCTTCTCTCATGGTTTTGTCATTTTTTGTACCCCTCACAAGACTGTCTGTGATTCAATGACTTTGTCAATTATTCTCTCCATTATGTTTCTAGTACTGAGCCTAACAGCTGGTAGGCAGTTAATAAATGTTTTTAATGCAATGGATGAATGATCAATATATTTGTGTAATTAAATAGCCTCCAAAGCACCCTTTAAAAAAACAGATAATGTTCATTCTTATTTTCTAATGCTCAAAGTATTAAATATTATGTTTCAGAGGAAACAAAATTAAAATCACCAAAAAGCTATTACTCAAAGATAATGACCACTAAAATTTTGTGTATATTTTTACTGCCTTTGGTATATTTGTATGTGCATATCTTAATAGACATACATAGTTTAGACAAATGAAGTCATACTATGTTTCTATTTTCTGACACTATTTTACTTAGTTTATTCATGTAGTTGGAGGTTTATGTTATTTCTGTGCTTTTACTAATAGAAAAGAGTATTTTAGTGAATATCCTTATATCCTTATAGTTCTATAATCCATGATTAGGAAAATGAAGTTTTATTGACAGTATAATATTCACCATATACATGAAATTTGAATGATTCCTGATTCTTTAATGTTGTAATGTTGTTAATGTTTCTCAATCCATACTTTTACAAATAAGGCTGTAAATATTTCTATGCATAAATTTTTGTTTACCTACCTTACCATTCTTGGGATAGATTTTGAAGAAATAAATTACTAGATCAAAAGTTTTAAGGCTTCAGATTCATTGTGCCAAATTGCTTTCAATGAAACAGGTTGTAATTTGGATTCACCATTGTCAATGATTGGGGACTTGCTGCTGCTGCTGCTAAGTCGCTTCAGTTGTGTCCGACTCTGTGTGACCCCATAGACGGCAGCCTACCAGGCTCCTCCGTCCCTGGGATTCTCCAGGCAAGAATACTGGAATGGGTTGCCATTTCCTTCTCCAATGCATGAAAGTGAAGTCACTCAGTAGTGCCGACTTAGCAACTCCATGGACTGTAGCCCACCAGGCTCCTCTGTCCACGGGATTTTCCAGGCAAGAGTACTGGAGTGGGTTGCCATTTCCTTCTCCAGGGGACTTGCTGAGTATCTGCCAGTTATTCAGCATATAGCTAGACTCTGTGGAGGGCGAGGAGTATGCTCTCAAAGAGACATGTATTTGGAAAGTTCCATGGGCTTTCCTCGGTGGCTCAGCACTAAAAGAATCCTCCTGAAATGCAGGACACATGGGTTCAATCCCAGAGTCAGGAAGATCCTCTGGAGGAGGAAATGGCAACCCACTCCAGTATTCTTGCCAGGAAAATCCCATGAACAGAGGAGCCTGGTGGGCTTCAGTCCATAGGGTCGCAAAGAGTTGGATACAACTGAGCACGCACACATAATACCTATAGAAGCAATAAAGGTAACCTGACCACATATATAAATACCACAATAACTTGAAGATAGGAAATCTATATAATGCTGAAACAGGCTAAGCAGGTTTCATAAATGAAGTAGAAGAATTAAGAACAAAAAAAAAGTAGAAAGAAAGAAATGGAGATTGTGGGGATCAGGAAAATCCCATGAACAGAGGAGCCTGGTGGGCTTCAGTCCATAGGGTCGCAAAGAGTTGGATACAACTGAGCACGCACACATAATACCTATAGAAGCAATAAAGGTAACCTGACCACATATATAAATACCACAATAACTTGAAGATAGGAAATCTATATAATGCTGAAACAGGCTAAGCAGGTTTCATAAATGAAGTAGAAGAATTAAGAACAAAAAAAAAGTAGAAAGAAAGAAATGGAGATTGTGGGGAAGGTGCCAGGAGAATCTGCACAGGGAGAAGGAAAGAGGGAAAGAAACAATTATTGAATGTTTTCTGTGCATGCGCCAGGCTCCGCACTAAGCATTTCACACCTAATATCTCATTTTCTTCTCACAACAACCTGAGAAGTAGGAATTATTATTTTCATCCAGATCCAGATCTAAGTGATGTGAAAAACTGACATTCAGGTGGATTAACTAATTTGCCCAAAGATCATCAAGCTTCTGAGAGGTGGCACCAGGAACTGCTTGAACCCAAGCAGTCTGCCTCCAGAGTTCACGCTTTTAAGTATATGACTCAACTAACTCATTACAAATTCAGAATCAAGTACCCAGTCAGGAATTGAACTGCGATATAGTATCAGGGACGTGAGTCAGGTGGCGCTCACTAGATTGAGAAAGAAAATGAGAGCAAAAAGGATTCCGCATGCTAAGACTTGTTTCAGACAGTAGAGACGCAAAAAGTTACTTATTAAAATATGCGGCACAGACGTAAATGTAAAATTATAAAACTTTGAGAAAAAAATATAGGAAAAATCTTTGGGATCTAGGGCTAGACAAAGAGTTCTTACACTTGACACCAACAGCAGAATCCATATAAGGAAAAACTGGTAGATATGGGTCTCTCAAAATTAAATTTTTTCTCTCCAAAAGTCCCTGTTAAGAGAATGAAATATCAAGCTAATAGGCTGAGGAAAATATTTGCAAACCACATATTCAACAAAGAACTAGTATCTAGAATATATGGAGAACACTTAAAACTCAACAATTTGGAAAAAATCAAACAATTCAATTAGGAAATGGGCTAAAACTATGAATACATTTCCCAAAGAGGATATACAGATGGCAAATAAGCATTTGAAAAGATGCTCAATATAATTAGCCATCAGGAAAATAATGCAGATTTAAACCACAATGAGGTATCACTACACTGCTATCAAAATGGCTAAAATTAAAAAAAAAAAAAAAAGTGGCAACACCAAATGCTGGCAAGGATGTGGAGAAACTAAATTGCTCATACATTGCTTGTGGAAATGTAAAACGGTCCAGCCACTCCTGAAAACTGTTTGGCAGTTTCTTTTAAGACTAACATGCAACTACCACAAGGCCCAGCAATTGCACTCTTGGGCATTTAGCCTAGAGAAATGAAAACTTATGTTCACATGAAAGCCTGTACACAAATGTTCATAGCAGCTTTACTCATAGTAGCCAAGAACTGGAAACAACCCAGATGTCTTTCAATGAGTGAATAGTAAACAAACTGCAGTACATCCATACCATGAAATATTACTCAGCAGTTAAAAAAAGGAAAAACTATTGATACATACACGAATCTTCAAGAATTTATACTGACTTTAAAAAGCCAATACAAAAAAGTTATTCACTGTATGATTCAATTCACATATCATTCTTGAAATGACAAAATATAAGAACAGAGAACAGATTAGTGATTACCAAGTGATAATGAGGGGGTCAGGGAAGGAGGGTAGCCTATGTGACTATAAAAGGGCAACATGAGGGATCCTTCCGGTGATGAAAGCCTTATATAACTTGACTGTATCGATGCCACTCATATTGTACATGAATGTCTCCTACAGTAATGTTGTACTATAGTATTTATAAAATGTTACTATTGTTGGATACTGGGTAAAGGGTACATAGGATGTCCCAGCAGTATTTCGTACAACCGTACATGAATCTACAATTATCTCAAAATGGAAAGTTTAATTTAAAAAAAAATAGGCAATCAGAAAAGAATTTAAACACTAACATATTCCTAGAAAGTAGCCTAAAAGGTAGAGAAATCTCCCAATGTCATTCAACAGAGCCACAGGAATGAAAAATTCATGTGGCCTAAGGTTATGCAGATGTATAAGTTCCTACGATTTCTGCTCTGCTGCAGGAAGGCTCACCTTTTCAGTACCAGTACAAACAAAAGGCTAAGCAGGGTTGCAAGGGTAGCAAGAGAAAAGGAGCTTTGAAAATTTTTATAAAAGGAAAAAGGAGTGGTTCTTCCTAGAGCCCTTTATAAATATTCTCTGTCACCTGGCTTTCTGTTTTCCATCTAAATGGCCAAGAAGAATTAATGACTATGCCCTTTCTATGGTAGAGACTCACCAGGACCCTGAGGGCAGGGGAAGAATTTGAGTCTTGCCTCACATCAGCCAGATCTTACCTAGTCTCTCACACATATTTCTCCACTCCAGCCCCAAGGCTTCGCCCTCAGTGCCCTCCCACCCTACCAGGGGCCTGTTCCCCTAGCAGCTCCATTGCCCAGAATAGAGCATCCATGTAGACATCTCATATATCATTGACTGACTTCTAATCATGGGTCGAGCCCACTAGGTCACTCTGTAACATTCATCTTAGTTTTAAAAACATGAGAGGGACATTGTTGGCAAAAATCCAGGAGTAATGAATTCTATGTTCCAGAAACAGAGAAACTGAACTATTTCAATTTGAAAGTAAGAGCTGGCAGGAAACCAACAGAAGCAAAGTCCTCTGGGGAGGAAAGGCGGGGAGGGAGCAAGCTGGTGAGCTAACTTGTAGGCCTGTAAGGTGGGCAGATTTCTTTAAAAAGCAAACAAAGCAGTTTTAGACTTGAGAGACTTAATTGGCATCCAAGGCCAAGAATATGAATAATGTTACATAAAAACCTTGCTCAAGTGAGAATTCTGCAATCGAAGCATTCTGACTTTAATAGCTAAAGTTTAAGGGAAGAGGAATATAGAAAAAGATGTTTATTTTTCCAGTCATATGACATATGGGCTTCCCCGTTGGCTCAGTGATAAAGAATCTGCCTGCAATGCAAGAGATGCAGGTTCGATCCCTCAGTTGGGAAGATCCCCTGGAGAAGGAAATGGCAACCCACGCTAGTATTCTTGCCTGAAAAAATTCCATAGACAGAGGGGCCTGGCAGGCTAAAGTCCCTGGGGCTGCAAAGAGTTAGACACGACTGAGCAACTAAACAACAACAATTATAACATACACCATTCATGGGATAAAGATTTAAATCTCATCTTTTTTTTCATCATCACGGCAAGAATTTCAATGTCTAAGAAAATAGTTAAGCTGGTTTTGTAGGTTACAGACAGTGCTAGGATACTAGGAAACATTTGTTCTTCCCTCCATTAAATGAGAAACTTCATGTATGGACAAGGTAAAATTAGAGAATTAATCATGGCTCAGGGAGCTCCCTGGTGGTCCAGTGACTACCAGTCCATGCTCCCAGTGCAGGGGACCTGGTTTCGATCCCTGGTCAGGGAAGTAGGTCCCTTAGGCCACAATTAAGAAGTTCACATGCCTCAACCAAAAAAGATCCCATGTGCAGAGACTGAATATCCCTCGTGGCACACCTGAAACTGGCACAGCCATAGCACTGAAAAGAAGAGAGGCGAAAAGCAAAGGAGAAAAGAAAAGATATAAGCATCTGAATGCAGTAGGCCTGGCATGCTGTGATTCATGGGGTCGCAAAGAGTTGGACACAACAGAGCAACTGAACTGAACTGAATATTCCACTGTGTATAGGTACCACATCTTCTTTTCCACTCATCTGTGGGTGTACATTTTGGTGGCTTCCATTTTGGCTATTGTGAATTCCACTGCAATGACTGTTGGGGTACATGAGTTTACTGACTTATGGTTTCCTTGGAGTATATGAATAAGGTTAAAGTTCCAAATATATGTTAGCTCCATATGTAGTTTTTTAAGTAACCTCCTAACACTTCTCCACAGTGTCTGTTACAAATTGCATTCCCAACAATGAAGTAGGAGGAGTCCTTTTCCTCCCGCAGTAATTCTTTGTAGACTTTTTGATGGTGTCGAATCTACTGATGCAAAGTGACACCTCAATGTAGCTTTGATATGCATATCTCTAAAAATTAGTGATGTTTTGCAATGTTTCATGGGTTTTTAAGAGGAAAAAAGAACACTGCAAATATATGCCTCTTAAGCTTGGTCTTCAAAGACAGCCTTGTTTTGAATTGTTTTTCCACACCCTTCATCAGTGCATTTCTTGAGGGCAGTTGATTTTTAGAGCCCCGTGTATGTGCCTGCTAAGCAGGGTGACAATATACAGCCTTGATGTACTCCTTTCCTTATTTGGAACAAGTCTGTTGTTCTATGTCCAGTTCTAACTGTTGCTTCCTGACCTGCATACAAATTTCGCAGGAGGCAGGTCAGGTGGTCTTATATTCCCATCTCTTTAAGAATTTTCTACAGTTTGTTGTGATCCACATAGTCAAAAGTTTTAACGTAGTCAATGATGCTGAAGTAGATGCTTTTCTGGAATTCTCTTGCTTTTTCTATGATCCAATAGGTGTTGGCAATTTGATCTCTGGCTCCTCTGCCTTTTATAAATCCAGCTTGTACATCTGGAAGTTCTCAGTTCACATACTGTTGAAGCCTAGCTTGGAGGATTTTAAGCGTTAACTTGTTAGCATGTGAATCAAGATTGCCCAGAGAAATATCAATAACCTCAGATATGCAGATTATACCATCCTTATGGCAGAAGTGAAGAGGAACTAAAAAGCCTCTTGATGAAGGTGAAAGAGAAGAATGAAAAAGTTGGCTTAGAACTCAACATTCAAAAAAAAATAAAAAAAAAAAGATCATGGCATCTGGTCCCGTCACTTCATGGCAAATAGATGGGGAAACAATGGAAATAGCAACAGACTTTATATTCTTGGGCTCCAAAATCACTGCAGATGGTGACTGCAGCCATGAAATTAAAAGATGCTTGCTCCTTGGAAGAAAAGCTATGACCAACCTAGACAGCATTATTAAAAAGCAGACATTACTTCGCCAACAAAGGTCCATCTAGTCAAAGCTATGGTTTTTCCAGTGGTCATGTATGGATGTGAGAGTTGGACCGTAAAAAAGGCTGAGCACCGAAGAATTGATGCTTTTGAACTGTGGTGTTGGAGAAGACTCTTGAGAGTCCCTTGGACTGCAAGGAGATCCAACCAGTCCATTCTAAAGGAGATCAACCCTGAATATTCATTGAAAGGACTGATGCTGAAGCTACAATACTTTGGCCACCTGATGTGAAGAAGTGACTCATTAGGAAAGTCCCTGATGCTGTGAAAGATTGAAGGTAGGAGGAGAAAGGGGTGACAGAGGATGAGATGGTTGGATGGCATCACCAACTCAATGGATGTGAGTTTGAGCAAACTCTAGAAGATAATGAAGGACAGGGAAGCCTGGTGTGCTGCAGTTCACGGAGTCAAAAAGAGTCGGACAAGACTGAGTGACTGAACAAGTCCAGAAGGGTCCCCTTTTTTTTTTAAGGATGTAGTTACAAGAAGTGTCCACAAGGCGACAGCATTTCACACTGCCCCACTGTGTCTAGATGAGAAACCAGAGGTTAGGGAAAGTCATGTTCCTGGTTTGTGAATTCTAGTGTACATGCCAAGATAAACATCCAAGGGGTAGGGTCTCATTACTTGCATTTCAATATTTTATTGGCATATAATGGGTTTAATATGATGAGTTTATTTTAGCCACACAGCATCTTGATTGAGGTATATATGTACACAGGTATACTCCTTTGGGCTCTGTTTCCAGATCAGTTATTACAGAGTGTGAAGTGGGGTGGCCTTAGCTAAAGAGTAGGCTTTTTAGAATTCTCTGTTTTCAGTATAATAGTGCATGCACCTTCATAAGGCCATCCTGATTTATCCCCCCGCCCCACAAAAAAGCATCCCCTTTGATCACCTACAGTTTGTTTTCTAAGGTGGTGAGTCCCCTTCTCTTTTGTAAATGAGCATTTTTCCTGTCGTTTTAGACTCCAGCTATAAATGGTATTATATGATATCTGTCCTTCTCTGTCTGACTCACCTCACTGATTTTATCAGGTCTAGGCCCCTCCATGTTGCTGCAAATGGCATTATCTCATTCTTTTGTATGGCTGCATGACATTCCATGCTATAGACGCACCACATTCTATATTTTCCATTCTGCTATGGATGGGCACATTCATGGCTTTCATGTCCTTGCTGTTGTAAATAGCACCACAATGAATATAGGAGGGCATGTGTCTTTACCAGTTATAGTTTTCTGGGAATATCTGCTTAGGAGTGGAATTGCAGGATGATAGGGTCTATGGGCTTCCCTGGTGGCTCAGACAGTAAAGAAACTGCCTGTAATGCGGGAGACCTGGGTTCAATCCCTGGGTGGGGAAGATCCCCTGGAAGAGGGCATGGCAATCCACTCCAGTATTCTTGCCTGGAGAATCCCATGGACAGAGGAGCCTGGCAGGCTACAGTCTGTGGGCTTGCAGAGAATTGGACATGACTGAGCGACTGAGCACAGCACAGCACAGGGTACTCTATGTGTAGTGTCTCAAGGTACCTCCGTTCTGTGCCCCGTAGTGCCTGCTACCCATTTCAGCAGAGAGTGGAAGTGTTGCCTTTTATCTCCAAGCCTTGTCCCACATTTATTCTTATTATATTTTACATGATAGCCATTCTGTCTGGGGCCAGCTGATATTTGATGAAGTTTGATATGCATTTTGCTAATAATGAGAGATCAGAATCATCTTCTCATGAGCTTTTGTAAAAAGAAAAGGAAAGAAAAGAAAAAAGAAAGACCACCCATACAATGTACATCTTTAATTGACTTCTGGAAGATTGGCCCTGCTTTGGATTTTTTATTGTCACCATTGCCCAGTATATTTCTTGAGGGCAGGTGATTTACAGAGCCCCGTAAGCCCTCTATGTTCCTGCACATGGCATTATTTCATTCTTTTCTATGATGGAGTGATATTATATTCTTTATACGAACTATATCTAATTGAAAAATTAATTCATCTCTGAATGGGAACATTCATGGCTTTCCTGTCATGAATCATCTTCTCATCAGCGTTTATTAAACAAACAAAAAAAAAAAAACGGAGAAAGAAAGAAGGATCGCCCATACAATTTCTCTCTTTAATTGACTTCTGAAAAACCCGCCCTATTTTGAATTCTTTCATGGCACCCTTCCGCAGTATATTTCTGGAGGGCAGGTGATTTTTAGAGCCAGGCAGGCCTTTTGAATACCCAGAAGTTCCCGTTTAAAAATGTAATTACAGGAGGTGTCCACAAGACGGCAGCATTTCCTACTGCCCCACTCTGTGTAAATGGGAAACCAGAGGTTAGGGAAAGTTTGTTCCTGGGTTGTGGATTCTAGTGTATTGTGCCCCGATAAACACCCAAGGGCCAGGATCTCATTACTCTGCATTTCAATATTTTATTGGCATCTTGTGGGTTTAATATAATGTGTTTATTTTAGCGGTTCAGTTCAGTTCAGTTCAGTCGCTCAGTCGTGTCCGACTCTGCAACCCCATGGACTGCAGCATGCTAGGCTTACCTGTCCATCACCAACTCCTGGAGCATACTCAAACTCATGTCCATTGAATTGGTGATGCCATCCAACCATCTCATCCTCTGTCGTCCCCTTCTCCTCCTGCCTTCAGTCTTTCCCAGCATCAGGGTCTTTTCAAATGAATCAGTTCTTCACATCAGGTGGCCAAAGTATTGGAGCTTGAGCTTCAGCTTCAGCATCCGTTCTTCCAAAGAATATTCAGGGTTGATTTCCCTCAGGATGGACTGGTTGGATCTCCTTGCCATCCAAGGGACTCTCAAGAGTCTTCAACACCACAGTTCCAAAGCCTGAAGTGGCGGTACAAGCAGCTTGATGCAGATATACATGTACACATGTGTACTCGATTTGCTTCTGTTTCCAGATCAGTTATTAAAGCGTATGAAGTGGAGTAGCCTCAGCTAAAGAGTAGGTTTTTTCTGATTCTCCATTCTCAATATTGTAGTAGATGTGCCTTCATACAGACTACCTTATTTATTCCTCTCCTCCCCCCCACAACCATACCATTTGGTCACCTTCAGTTTCTTTTTGAAGGCTGTGATTTCTCTTCTCTTTTGTAAACGAGTGTGTTTTATTTGTATCATTTTAGACTCCAGCTATAAGTAGTACAATATGATAAAAAGTTGTTCTGTGATTTACCACACTGAAGTTTATCAGGCCTAGGTCCCTCCATGTTTCTGCAAATGGCATTATTTCATTCTTTTCTATGGCGGAGTGATATTCCATTCTACATACGCACCAGACTCCTCTGTCCATGGGATTCCCAAGCAAGAATTCTGAAGTGAGTTGCCATTCCCTTCTCCAGGGGATCTTCCCAACCCAGGGATCGAACTGCTGTCTCCTGCATTACAGGCAGATTCTTTACCGTCTCAGCCACCAGGGAAGCCCCATTTCGTGAAGACAGGTGGTTTTTACAGCCCCGCAAACCTTTTGAATAGGAAGTGTCCTTAAGGTAGTGTTTTAACGATGTAGTTATAGAAAATTTCCACAAGGTGGCAGCATTTCCTACTGCCCCACTTTGTCTATTTGAGAAACCGGAGGTTAGGCTGGGTTTCCCTGGTGGCTCAGATGGTAAATAATCTGCCTGCAATGCTAAAAACCTGGGTTCGATCCCTGCGTTGGAAGATCCCCTGGAGGTAGGGCAGCTGCAACCCACTCCAGTATTCCTGCCTGGAGAATTCCAGTGGACAGAGGAGCTTGGAGGGCTACAGTCCATGGGGTCCGAAAGAGACAGATGCAACTGAGCACACACACAGAGGTTAGGGAAAGTCGTATTTCTGGGCTGTGGATTTCAGTTTATTGCTCCCCGACAAATATCCAAGAGCTAGGTTCTCATTACTTGCATTTCAATACTTCGTTGGCATCTAGTGGGTTTAATGTGACGTGTTTATTTTAGCGGTACAGCAACTTGATGCAGAATTACATGTACACATGTGTCCTCCTTTGAATTCTGTTTCTAGATCAGTTACTACAGACTGTGAAACGGAGTAGCCTCACCTCAAGAGTAGGCTTTTTATGATTCTCTATTCTCAGTATTGTAGTGGGTGTACCTACATAAGGACATCCCTGTTTTCCCTCTTTCCCCCTCACACCATCCCCTTTGATCACCTTAAGTTCATGTTCTAAGGCTTTAGTCCCCTTCTCTTTTGTAGATGAGTATATTTGCACCATTTGAGACTCCAGCTATAAGTGGTGTCATCTGATCTCTGTCTTTCTCTGCCTGACTTACTGCACTGACTTTTCTCATGTCTGTGTCCCGCCAGGTTGCTGCAAATGGCATTGCTTTATTTTTTTGTATGGCTGACTGATATTCCATTCTATAGATGTGCCACACCTTCTCTTTATAGAATGGAATATCAGTCAGCCATACAAAAAAAAACCTAGTCAAGGCTATGGTTTTTCCTGTGTCATGTATGGATGTGAAAGTTGGACTGTGAAGAAAGCTGAGCGCCGAAGAATCGATGCTTTTGAACTGTGGTGTTGGAGAAGACTCTTGAGAGTCCCTTGGACTGCAAGGAGATCCAACCAGTCCATTCTGAAGGAGATCAACCCTGGGATTTCTTTGGAAGGAATGATGCTAAAGCTGAGGCTCCAGTACTTTGGCCAGCTCATGCGAAGAGTTGAGTCATTGGAAAAGACTCTGATGCTGGGAGGGATTGGGGGCGGGAGGAAAAGGGGACGACCGAGGATGAGATGGCTGGATGGCACCACTGACTCGATGGGCGTGAGTCTGAGTGAACTCCGGGAGATGGTGATGGACAGGGAGGCCTGGCAGGCTGCGATTCATGGGGTCGCAAAGAGTCGGACACGACTGAGCGACTGAACTGAACTGTTGATGGGCGTTTCAGTTTCCTGAACTCTACCTGTCAATTCAGTAACACCCTCCCCTTTTCCAGGTTTCCTGACATTCCCAGATGCTTTGGGACATCAAAATTTTCATCCTCCTACTTTGAGTTCAGGACTAATCATTTTCCCTAATCTGAGGTTATTTTGAATATATCAGTGAGTCCTACTTGGTTTTGGTGTGTGGCCCACCAGACCCAGCAGACGTCTTCTTGCCAGGATACTTCCTCCTTGAGGTGGGGCCCGATGGGCCTTCAGATCAGGTACAGCCAAGCCTGCCTTAGCCCTCGGTGCTTTTCTTTTGTCAATGCTCAGTGAAATCCTGGTTTTTGTTAGATCTAAAGGAAACAGAAAACATAATATTGAAAAAAAAAAGCCCTCTGAGTTGTCATGCCACAGCAAGAGGTAAATCTCAAGCTTACCTTTAAACATGTCATTTTGGGGGAAGTTTTTGTTGTTGTTGAAGTCATTTATTGCTGAGACAGTTCTATTCACCGTATCTCCCCCTTTAAGCCACTCTCCTCTCAGTCCCTCTTTAGTGGGCCTGAAACCCATTTGGTTGACACCCACTTGCCCTCTGTACTGAAGAAGAGAGCTGGGCCCCTCTTGGCCCCCAGGCTTTGGGGACCCACCGTTACCAGAAAAGTGAGTTGCCTCTTGATCTGAGTCCAGTGAAAAACACAATCAAGCCAAAGATCAGGAGAAGGAAGACTTTATTATTACTTGTTTCAAGCAAGTAAGCAGAAAACTGGGCTTCTTTCCCAAAGCAATGTCTCCTGGAATAGCATATCTGGGAAGTTTTAAGCTAAGGGTACATGCATATTCATGAAGGTGCTTGAGCAAAAGCAGAATTCAGCATAGAATTGGGGCCAAGGTGGACAGAGTCCAGGCTTTAGTTGATTAAAGTCAGAAGGGTCAATATCATCATTCCATCCGCCACCTGGGTGGGGACGTTAGTCCCTGCAGAATTCAGAGATTGGATAAGATTGCGATATGTATCCCCTGAGGAAGAACTAGAAGTCTGGGAGATAGTGGAGAACAGAGGAGCCTGCCAGGCTACAGTCCATGGGGTCGAAAAGGGTAGAACAGAACTTACTGACAGAACAATTGTCTCTTGACTGCTTTCCCTTCGTTCCTGCATTCCCTCACTTCCCTTAAGATCATTCATTCTTTAAATACTGGAGAGGGTGCGGAGAAAAGGGAACCCTCTTACCCCATAGGTGGGAATGCAAACTAGTACAGCCACTATGGAGAACAGTGTGGAGATTCTTTAAAAACCTGGACATAGAACTGCCATATGACCCAGCAATCCCACTGCTGGGCATACATACCAAGGAAACCAGAATTGAAAGAGACACGTGTATCCCAGTGTTCATCACAGCACTGTTTACAATAGCCAGGACATGGAAGCAACCTAGATGTCCATCAGCAGATGAATGGATAAGAAAGCTGTGGTACATATACACAATGGAGTATTACTCAGCCATTAAAAAGAATACATTTGAATCAGTTCTAATGAGGTGGATGAAACTGGAGCCTATTATACAGAGTGAAGTAAGTCAGAAAGAAAAACAGCAGTACAGTGTATTAACGCATATATATGCAATTTAGAAAGATGGTAATGATGACCCTATATGCGAGACAGCAAAAGAGACACAGATGTAAAGAACAGACTTTTGGACTCTGTGGGAGAAGGCGAGGGTGGAATGATTTGAGAGAATAGCATTGAAACATGTATATTATCATATGTGAAACAGATCACCAGTCCAGGTTCGATGCATGAGACAGGTGCTCAGGGCTAGTGCACTGGGATGACCCAGAGGGGTGGGATGGGGAGGGAGGTGGGAGCGGGTTCAGGATGGAGAACACATGTACACCCATGGCTGATTCATGTCAATGTATGGCAAAACCAATAAATATTGTAAAGTAATTAGCCTCCAATTAAAATTAATTAATTTTTTTTAAAGATTATTCATTGCTGAGGACATGTTCAAGGGCAAGCATTGTGGCCAGGCTTAGATCACAAAATGGCTTAGACCACAAAATAGCTTAGACCAAATATGGCTTCCCTTAGGTCAAGAAAGCCTTGCCTGCTTCTCTTTCTCCAGAAAGTGAAAGTCGTTCAGTCGTGTCTGAATCTTTGTGACCCCATGAACTATACAGTCCATGGAATTCTACAGGCCAGAATACTGGAGTGAGAAGCCTTTCCCTTCTCCGGGGGATCTTCCCAACCCAGGGATCAGCTGGGGTCTCCTGTGTTGCAGGCAGATTCTTTACCAGCTGAGCCACAAGGGAAGCCTGGCTTTCTCCAGGGAACCCCCTATTCTATCTGCTTGTACCACTTTGAGAGCTTGTGACTGGTGCAGTCACGCAGTTGGCTATCTGCTCTGTGGTCACCATCTTGAAATTCTTAATTTGCAAACAAGCAGCCCCCACATTTTTATTTTATACTGAACCCTGCAAACTATGTAGCCAGGGCCACCTTCATCCTTTGTAGAAACCTGACTCTAACTTAAGCCTCCTACCCAAGACTTACTATATGTTATGAACTATATATGCATAAGAACCAATTTTTAAAAAATTTTATATGTATTTTATTTATTTGGCTGCTCTGGGTTTTAGTTGAGGCACAGAGAATCTTTTAATTGAGACATACAGGATCTAGTTCTGTGACCAGGGATCGAACCCGGGCCCTCTGCATTGGGAGTGAGGAATCTTAGTCTCTGGGCCACTAGAGAAGTCCCAGAAACAATTTTTAAAATAAAAAACAACAGCCACGACAACAACAAAGACAATTTTTAAAAAGGAAAACCTTCTTCTGTGGCACTTTCCAAAGTAACAATGTCTAATGCTGGCCAGNGAATCTTAGTCTCTGGGCCACTAGAGAAGTCCCAGAAACAATTTTTAAAATAAAAAACAACAGCCACGACAACAACAAAGACAATTTTTAAAAAGGAAAACCTTCTTCTGTGGCACTTTCCAAAGTAACAATGTCTAATGCTGGCCAGCAGATGTCACTGTTGCTGCGTGACAAGAGAGGGTTTTCAACAGCCAGCTCATCTGAAAGATTTTTGAGTCTTCAGGGAGGCAAATCTACAAAGAAGCTTGATGTAAAAACTCTTTATAACATTTTGCTTTTTTCTGACGAAAATACTACTACAAAGACAGGAAACTCACCATCCACCAAATCTAAGTGAAAGAACTGCACATAATAACAAGGTTATTAACTGGGTTAAATAAAAAATACATAATGTAATTAAATGCCACTTCTTCAGCTAAGTGGACATATTACTTTAATACTGCCTTGTCGTTTCAGACTGGTGGTTAACACAGGGGATATGCGATACTGTGCTTTAGATGAAATAAAAATTTGGTCTTGGTCCCCATTTCTAGTACAGAGATGCTAAAACCCTTGGAATTTCCTAAGTGAAAAGAACCATTAAGGTGTTTTTTGTTATGCTGATAAGTAACTTCTGGGAAAGATCTGAGAGGGGAGGGACGGTGTTGCAGGGGGAACCCAGCTGGGGACTGGAAGGTTGGAACTTTCAGCTCCCCATAACTTCCAGGGAGAGGAGAGGGGCTGGAGGTTGAATTAGTTGCCAATGGCCAATGGTTTAATCAACTGTAACTAATATAATGATGCTTCCATAAAACCCCAAAAGGATGGGGTTCAGAGAACTTCCAGTTGGTGAATATGGGGAGATTTGGGGGAGAATGGGGCATTTGAAGAGGACTTGGAAGTTCTGTGCCCTTTCCCCATACCTGCCCTTGGTGTCTTTCACCTTGCTATTCCTGATTTTGCCTGCGACCCTCCTTAGTCCCTCAGTTGTATCCGACTCTGCGATCCCATGGACTGTAGCCTGCCAGGCTCCTTTGTCCATGGGATTCTCCAGGCAAGAATACTGGATTCTTGTATTGCCATTTCCTCATCCAGGTGGATTCTTTACCACTGAGCTACCTGGGAAGCCAGTTCCTGAGTTTACATCCTTTTATATCCAATAGGCCATTTAGTAAGTAGAATATTTCTTGGAGTTCTGTGAACCACTCCAGCAAATTAATTGAACCCAAGAAGAGGGACATGGAAACCACTGGTTTATAGCCCGTTGGTCAGAAGTACAACCTGGGCTTGCAGTTGGCATCTGACGTGGAGGTGGGGAACCACACAGCAGGAATTCTCAACCTGTGCCATCTGAGGCTGCCTCTAGCTCGATAGTGTCAGAATTGAGTTGAATTGTAGGACCCCCAGCTGGTATCCAAACATTTGCTTGTTGGATGTGTTGGGAGAGCACCTCCCCTCACCCCCCTGCCCCCCGCCCCCACGTGNCAGCCCCCCTGCCCCCCGCCCCCACGTGCCTTGAAACTGAGTATCAGAACACTCAAAGAACTTAGTAAAGGCATTTGCCCAATGGGTTCCCTTACTGTCTTGAAGGTTTGGATTTGTAGCCACAAAAAAGTGTCAAAGGTTAAAGTCCAGCAAAGAGTTGATGCCTTTCATTCCAGTGAAAGTGAAAGTGTTAGTTGCTCAGTCGTGTCCAACTCTTTTGCAATCCCATGGACTGTAGCCCACCAGGCTCCTCTGTCCATGAAATTCTCCAGACATGAATACTGGCATGGGGTGCCATTTCCTTTCATTCCAGAGCTCATAGAAAATATGGCAGAATAAATCCAGGATTTCCCTTGGATGTGTTTCTTAATTTGCTGAAAGGTCCCAGCTGAACATATATATCCTGCTCAAAGTACGTCAGTTCAGTTCAGTTGCTCAGTCGTGTCTGACTCTTCATGACCCCATGGACTGCAGCACGCCAGGCCTCCCTGTCCATCACCAACCCCCGGAGTCTACTCAAATTCATGTCCATTGAGTCAGTGATGCCATCCAACCGTCTCATCCTCTGTCATCCCCTTCTCCTCCTGCCTTCAATCTTTCCCAGCATCAGGGTCTTTTCCAATGAGTCAGTTCTTTCCATCAGGTGGCCAAAGTATTGGAGTTTCAGCTTCAACATCAGTCCTTCCAATGAATATTCAGGACTGATTCCCTTTAGGATCAACTACTTTGATCTCCTTGGAGTCTAAGGGACTCTCAAGAGTCTTCTCCAACACCACAGTACAAAAGCATCAATTCTTTGGTACTCAGCTTTCTTTATAGTCCAACTCTCACATCCATACATGACTACTGGAAAAACCATAGCTTTGACTAGATGGACGTTTGTTGGCAAAGTAATGTCTCTGCTTTTCAGTATGCTGTCTAGGTTGCTCATAACTTTTCTTCCAAGGAGTAAGCGTCTTTTAATTTCATGGCTCCAGTCACTATCTGCAGTGATTTTGGAGCCCCCTCAAAAAAAGTCTGTCACTGTTTCCATTGTTTCCCCATCTATTTGCCATGAAGTGATGGGACTNTCTGCTTTTCAGTATGCTGTCTAGGTTGCTCATAACTTTTCTTCCAAGGAGTAAGCGTCTTTTAATTTCATGGCTCCAGTCACTATCTGCAGTGATTTTGGAGCCCCCTCAAAAAAAGTCTGTCACTGTTTCCATTGTTTCCCCATCTATTTGCCATGAAGTGATGGGACTGGATGCCATGACCTTAGTTTTCTGAATGTTGAGTTTTAAGCAACGTCAGCCCTGTGGAAATAGACAGCAATGAAGTGAGATGAGTCAGTTGCTAGAAGAAAGATTTGTTGCTAAGCCCAAACTCCCATTTTTAGGTAATGGGACCAGTGTGCTCAATATTAAAATGTCATTACCACTCAGGTAACAATTCATCATAGGAAGACATTCAAATAGCCCTCACAGTCTCTTAGATCAGTTATTTTATGTGGTGAAAGATTAGAAAGCATTCTTTCTGTTTTCACCAGAATTCATTAGTGTGTACAATACTGCAAGATCAGCAAAACTGCAGTACATAAAGCAAATGCACCTGCAAATAATAATGCAATAGCAAAATGGTAATGCTACCTGGGTTTCATTAAAGCAAATGGTTAGTCCATCATGATCCACCAGCCTGGGAAGCTAGCCCTCCAAGTTTCTGGGCTTGGACCCATTATCCATGATTTATGTGCAATGGACATGTAATTTACCATATGTTGTTCTAGCAAAGCCAAACAATTACACTTACAAGAGGATGCTGAGTAAACAACTATATTACATCCATGAAAGGTGGAAGGCTAATTAAATTATGCATAACCCTACAAAATGGACTATAGGCATCAGTATGTACACTCAGAGTGGAGTGGTGGGGATAAGATCTCTTCAGAGATCTCCCATCAATGACCATTTCTGCTCTGCATCAGTGGCCCCCTTCCACAGCCCTGCTGTGGATTACATCTAACTCATCATCGCTCCTTCCAGCCCCTTAAATCTCAATATCTATCCAACCACAGTGTCCTTGACCTTGCCTCATGTCTAACACACCTTTTCCTCATGCTTATGAACATCCACCTCTCTTCCTCTCCCATCCAGCAGCCCACTCCTGGCCTGGTCTCCCTACCCAGAACAGAATACATGGCTGGCCTTGAACATCTCATCAACACACCCAGCTTCCTCGTGCCATTGCCCTGCCACCATATGCAATGGGCAAAACTCCAAACCAGATTCCTTAGCCTGCCCTCACAGTTTACCCCTGCTGAAGCTCACCCAACTACCTGCAGAGAGACAGTGTGGAGCCTGCACAAAATTGGGGTTGCTCTAGCCCCATGTCCCACAGACTGATGGAAGCCCTCTTCATGACTGTCTAAGATATTTAATACCCTGCTCAATCCCCTCACTTCACAATCTGCAATATTTAATATGTGTGAAATAGTATTTAATATTTAATACTCTACTGTCGGGGTCCAGCCCCGGTGGATCCAGGGTAATTCGAAGCGTGGACGGCGTAGGCGAGGAGAAACTTATTTATTTATTTAATTAGAGATATAGGGTTAGATTAGGAAGAAATAGTGTAGTAGGAAAATTAAGTGGAGAAAAGAGGCTGAATATCTTGGTTTATGTGGAAAACCAATAAAGTTCCAGACAAGGAACTTGCACCATCTACGTTAGGCCACAGGCGCCTGCTTGAATATCGGAGGGTGCCCCGCCTTGGGCTCCCTCTCACGTGGGTCTCAGAAGCCCGGGCAAGTAAGTAGACTTGGTGAGCCTCCACGCCCCAGATGGGAATTCAGCCTGAAATTAAAGTAAAGAGGAGACACGGGGGAAACCAGTCTTTCCAATGACTTGCCCCACCTCTATTGTTCAGAAGGCTTTTTATACTTTTGATAGTACATGGAGATCAATGGGCAATACAAAATTATGCAGCATTAGCAGCCCAGACTCTTATCAAAACCAGGCTTTTCTCTCTGCATACCTAGTTGTATACACAAGTCTTAGGTGATTTACATCATCTTCTGGCCAAAAGGCTTGTTAACATTTTTTTGGCTCTCTTCCTTAATGAATGTTAATCTCATTTCCCCTGAAGTGTTTTTCTTTAATCTGCATCTCCTTAAAGCACTAAAGTTACATCACCATAGAACAAAGGCACAGTGGGTTATAACAAAGAAGGTACTTAACTCAAAGATCTAATGTTGCTACTTGTTTTTTCTGTATACCAACTATATCAACAAGTAAAAGATATGAAAATTTGGCAGCAAGTATTGGCTCAACAATGAAACGCTTAATCAGTTTTATTCTAATGATCTTGACACCTCGGAAGCCCCTGCATTCCTAGGATGTTTTAAGCTTCCTGTGCCTCCCGTGGTCGGGAGGCCTCAAACAATCACATGTGCAGCTGTACGAGTCCTGCAGGCAGGCTAGAAAGCCATCAGAGGGGTTTTTGGACTGGAGCACTTGTATTATGTCCAGGAGATTTATTATCTAAAAGCTCTAAATTAATTTTTTTCCAGAAAAAGGTGGTGGGGGGACAGCCCCCTGTTAATGACAGAAGAGTAGGTGGAAAGCATAACACAGTAAAGCAGGCAGACTCTGGTCTTGGGGGGTGGATGCTCAGGAAATTCCAGGGGGAACCCCTGAAGCCTGATCACGTCCTTGCGTTTTGTCAGGCTTCCTTCCACATGACCTTGTCATGGGTGGGATTCCTCACGCTGGCCCCTGGCACTCTGCACTATCCAGTGAACACTTTTTGGCCAAAGTGATTGGCTCCGGAATATTATTCTCATGCCTGTTAGAATCACCTCCACTCTGATAGATGCTGGACACTTTCCAAACAAATGAGTCTGTGAACAATCAAGTTCCCTTTTTACAGAACCCTCTTGAGAAACAGGAAGCAACAGTTAGAACTGGACATGGAACAACAGACTGGTTGCAAATAGGAAAAAGAGTACGTCAAGGCTGTATATTGTCACCCTGCTTGTTTAACTTATATACAGAGAACATCATGAGAAACACTGGGCTGGAAGAAGCACAAGCTGGAATCAAGATTGCTGGGAGAAATATCAATAACCTCAGATATGCAGATGACACCACCCTTATGGCAGAAAGTGAAGAGGAGCTAAAAAGCCTGTTGATGAAAGTGAAAGAGGAGAGTGAAAAAGTTGGCTGAAAGCTCAACATTTAGAAAACAAAGATCATGGCATCTGGTCCCATCACTTCATGGCAAATAGATGGGGAAAACAGTGGAAACCGTGTCAGGCTTCATTTTTTTGGGCTCCAAAATCACTGCAGATGGTGACTGCAGCCATGAAATTAGAAGACGCTTACTCCTTGAAAGGAAAGTTATGACCAACCTAGATAACATATTCAAAAGCAGAGGCATTATTTTGCCAACAAAGTTCGTCTAGTCAAGGCTATGGTTTTTCCAGTAGTCATGTATGGATGTGAGAGTTGGACTGTGAAGAAAGCTGAGTGCTGAATAACTGATGCTTTTTGGTGTTGGAGAAGACTCTTGAGAGTCCCTTGGACTGCAAGGAGATCCAACCAGTCCATTCTGAAGGAGATCAGCCCCAGGATTTCTTTGGAGGGAATGATGCTGAAGCTGAAACTCCAGTACTATGGCCACCTCATGCGAAGAGTTGACTCACTGGAAAAGACTCTGATGCTGGGAGGGATTGGGGGCAGGAGGAGAAGGGGACAACAGAGGATGGGATGGCTGGATGGCATCACCGACTCCATGGACGTGAGTTTGAGTGAACTCCGGGAGTTGGTGATGGAAAGAGAGGGCTGGCGTGCTAAAATTCATGGGGTTACAAAGAGTCGGACACAATTGAGTGACTGAACTGAACTGAATGAATGTGGTCTTGGAGGTATGAAAGCTCAGATAGGACCCAAGTCAAGGGTCTGTTGAAATAATTGCTTTTCTATCTGCTTTTTACATTTTTCTGTTTCCTGATTTTTCTCCAGCAGATCTGCATTATTCTAGTCTAGAGCTACTATGTGAGAACTAGGTTCCCATCTATCCATTAGTCCTTCCACTCTCGCGGGCCTTTCTTTCTTGTTGGTAACATGAGAGGTTTGGACTCTGTGATGCTTAAATTCATTTCAGCCCTGACAAACCAGAATTAGAAGACTCTAAGGAAATGGGAGTCAAGATTGAGGAGGAAACAACTTAAAATAACAGAAATAATGTGGCCATAAATCTCTATATGTTAACATGGAATGACCTCAAAAAAAATTTTTAAGGGAGAATGCAGAATACTGCATAGTTTTGGTGTACGTACAAAGAAGTTATCTTGAATGATCTTAAAGAAACTGTTTACAATAATTCCTCTGAGTTAGGGGTAGGTGTAGAACTGGGGGTCATTTTTTTAAGTTTTTGAAAGAATATTTATTTATTTAGGCTGCTCAGGATCTTAGTTGCAGGCATGTAGCATCTTCAGTTGCAGCATGTAGGATCTAGTTTCCTGACCAGGGATTGAAACTGAGCCCTCTCCAGGGAAGCCCTCTAGGGGTAATTTTTTACTGTTTGGCGCACTTGGGATGTTTAGCAGCTGAACTATATTGCCTTCTCAAATCAAGAAAAAAAGAAGTAGGAACGTGTCACACCAACTTCCTACCATTTAACTTTACAAACATCTAGAGCATTTAATATATGCCAGATATTTTCTTTGCATCCTCTCCCTTCAACGGCACCTCAGCTTGCAAATTAGGTATTATCTCTATTTTACAGATGATTCAGAGAAGTTTTATCACTTCCTAGGGTCATTCAGCTTATGAGCAGCAGAACTAAGATTTGGGCCCCCACTCTGCTTGTCTCGCAAGAACATGTTTGTATTTCCAGGGTATTTCACAAAGCAAGATGAAGGCTACTAGTTCTAGATGATTCTGACCCAGAGTGATGAAGAGAGCATACGGTTGTGGAGTGTGTGCATAGCAGAGGGATTGTGAGTACCAGGTGTTGCAGGGAGCTCACACTTGATTTTTATTACTGGGTGTAGCCAAGGCGTTGCTACACCTGCCCTCTGCCTGCCTCTCCATGTGCCAGAAGCTGCTTTCTGGCAGTGCCTGTGTTTCTTAGCCTGAAGGCTATTTTTTCTCCTTGGGTGAGATGGTTTGACCCCAGCTGAGCGCCGATGAACTGATGCTTTTGATCTGTGGTGTTGGAAGACTCTTGAGAGTCCCTTGGACTGCAAGGAGATCCAACCAGTCCATCCTAAAGGAAATCAATCCTGAATATTCATTGGAAGGACTGATGCTGAAGCTCCAATACTTTGGCCACCTGATGCGAAGAACTGACTCACTGGAAAAGACCCTGATGCTGGGAAAGATTGCGGGCAGGAGGAGGAGGGGGGTGACAGAGGATAAGATGGTTGAATGGCATCACCGATCCAGTGAACATGAGTTTGAGCAAGCTCCAGGAGTTGGTGATGAACAGGGAAGCCTGGTGGGCTGCAGTTCATGGTGCTGCAGAGTCAGACACAACTGAGCAACTGAACAACAATGGGCAAGCCGAAGTGTTGGAGAGGGAACATTCTAGAAGCAACCTTCAGGCACATGAGCTGGATAGGGGTTGCAGCTCCCTTGTCTCGTGGGGTAGGCTCACTGGCTGGCTCCCGAGGTCCCTGGCAGGTAAAGAATATTTATTTATTTAGGCTGCTCAGGATCTTAGTTGCAGGCATGTAGCATCTTCAGTTGCAGCATGTAGGATCTAGTTTCCTGACCAGGGATTGAAACTGAGCCCTCTCCAGGGAAGCCCTCTAGGGGTAATTTTATACTCTTTGGCGCACTTGGGATGTTTAGCAGCTGAACTATATTGCCTTCTCAAATCAAGAAAAAAAGAAGTAGGAACGTGTCACACCAACTTCCTACCATTTAACTTTACAAACATCTAGAGCATTTAATATATGCCAGATATTTTCTTTGCATCCTCTCCCTTCAACGGCACCTCAGCTTGCAAATTAGGTATTATCTCTATTTTACAGATGATTCAGAGAAGTTTTATCACTTCCTAGGGTCATTCAGCTTATGAGCAGCAGAACTAAGATTTGGGCCCCCACTCTGCTTGTCTCGCAAGAACATGTTTGTATTTCCAGGGTATTTCACAAAGCAAGATGAAGGCTACTAGTTCTAGATGATTCTGACCCAGAGTGATGAAGAGAGCATACGGTTGTGGAGTGTGTGCATAGCAGAGGGATTGTGAGTACCAGGTGTTGCAGGGAGCTCACACTTGATTTTTATTACTGGGTGTAGCCAAGGCGTTGCTACACCTGCCCTCTGCCTGCCTCTCCATGTGCCAGAAGCTGCTTTCTGGCAGTGCCTGTGTTTCTTAGCCTGAAGGCTAATTTTTCTCCTTGGGTGAGATGGTTTGACCCCAGCTGAGCGCCGATGAACTGATGCTTTTGATCTGTGGTGTTGGAAGACTCTTGAGAGTCCCTTGGACTGCAAGGAGATCCAACCAGTCCATCCTAAAGGAAATCAATCCTGAATATTCATTGGAAGGACTGATGCTGAAGCTCCAATACTTTGGCCACCTGATGCGAAGAACTGACTCACTGGAAAAGACCCTGATGCTGGGAAAGATTGCGGGCAGGAGGAGGAGGGGGGTGACAGAGGATAAGATGGTTGGATGGCATCACCGATCCAGTGAACATGAGTTTGAGCAAGCTCCAGGAGTTGGTGATGAACAGGGAAGCCTGGTGGGCTGCAGTTCATGGTGCTGCAGAGTCAGACACAACTGAGCAACTGAACAACAATGGGCAAGCCGAAGTGTTGGAGAGGGAACATTCTAGAAGCAACCTTCAGGCACATGAGCTGGATAGGGGTTGCAGCTCCCTTGTCTCGTGGGGTAGGCTCACTGGCTGGCTCCCGAGGTCCCTGGCAGGATTGAGCCCCCAGTGCCTGCTGCGATTGCTGGCTCAGCACCACTCTTTATTGTCTTCCTTCTCTCCCAGCAGCCTCTGCTCCTCTGTGGCCAAGTTTCCTGAGATCACCTCCCAGACCAGTCACTTGTGTTTGCTCCCTTGCTTCAGGGACTGCTTCTGGAAACCTCAAACTGTGGCGACAGGAAAACCCTGTAGAGGGATGACTCGAAGAACAGAAGCCCACCCAGCATTTCCTATTAGACTGAAAACGACATATCACTCTTATTTCGTGTGCACAGCTGATTTCCTGTGCCGGACTCTGACGCATCATTTTGAGTGGGTAAGTGCAGGACACCTACACTTTGCATCGGCAGGCACAAGAACATGGGGACAGGTCTTGGACCTGTGTCCACATCACTTACAGCCAGGCCACCGGCCAAGAGATGGCATGGAGAAGCCTCTGTGTGGTGGAGGGCTGCCATCCATGGCCGGGTCCAGAGAGAGGAGAGGGGTCGAGCTCAGTTCATTTTGACTACAGCCATCCACACAGAGATGGAGCAGGCACACCACCTCTTGCTCTGGACCTGACCTCTCCTTGGGGGGCTCCCAGACCCATCCCTGCCTGCTGCTGGCTCTGCCAGAACCTTCCACCTCTTAGGGCTTTTGAAATAGATTCTTTCTGTTGTTTTTAGCAAAATCTAACCCAACGTGACTGGGAATTGCATACTTGAGTAATGGAGCAAGTCAGAAAAAGACGAATGCCCAGCAATCTTGTTCTGTTTGCACTGTTCCAGGCATCATGACCTCCATCTGTGCACATATGCAAAGGAAGGAAAGCCACGTGGAGACTTGCACACATGCCAGGTAAGCAGGAGCGTGAGGGCTGCTGTCAGTTAAGGCAGATTGTTTCCACGTGGGTGGCAAAGCTTATGGCGCTGAGTCGTGCTTATTTTTCACCCTCTCTTACTTTGAATTGGGCTCAAATTGAAGTGTGAAAATGAGACGGCAGATGGATTTAACAATTCCTTCCCTGTTCCCACTAACTGCTCTCTTGGGTCAATACCTCCAGACTAGAAATTAAGCCTGAAATTTTCTATCAGGCCCCTTCCACAGCTTTGTCTCATCTCGATTCAGACTAATTTGGTTATTGAGTTTTAAGGAGGTGCCCTCTACTGACCCCACATTTGTTTTCAAGGTTGACCCATCCAGATCTCAAAGGCTTGAAGACTTTTGGTATTGTTTTTCTTCCTGATCACTATCTCATCAAACTCTCCACTCCATCACTCTTCAGGGGTTTGTCCTTCACAGCACTTTCCCAAGTCACATTCCCCTTTCAGTTTCCACCATCTGTGTCTCTTAATATGAGGACAGAAGATGGCTGGTTTATCTGAATTCTTGTACTAGTATTCTAGTGGATTACCTTACTGGAGTTGGAGCACTTCCTATAGAGCAGGGTCCTATTAATCTTCAAAACTGCTCAGGACTTCCTGGCAGTCCAATGGTTAGGGCTTTGGGCTTCTATTGAAGGGAACACAGGTGCGATCCCTGGTTGGGGATCCTCGTACTCCCCCATGTGGCCAAAAAAACCCTTCTCTGTTAGTAACTTTCAACTATACAATACAGTCTTATAGACTGAATTTACCATGCTGACATGACATCCCCGTGACGTGTTTATTTTATAGCTGGAAATTTGTACCTTTTGAGTCCTTCACTCATTCTGCCCAACCCACTGCCTCTGGCAGCCAACATGGTGTTCTCCATGTCTGAGTTTGCTTTTTTGTTTTGGATTTTTAAAAAAATATTCCATTTTTAATATGGTCTTTCTCTTTTTCTAACATATGTCATTTAGTATAATGCCCTCAAGATTCATTTATGTTGTTACCAGTGGCAAGATTTTCTTTTTATGGCTGAAAAGTGTTACATTACATATTGTATATTATATATATATATATATCACATTTTCTTATCTGTTCATCAGTCAGTGGACATGTAGGTTGCTTCCATGTCTTGGCTATTGTAAACATTAGTACATTGAACATTGGTGTACATATATCTTTTCAAGTTAGTGTTTTCGTTTCCTCTGGGTAAATAACCCAGAAGTGGAATTGCTGGATTGTGTGCTAACTCAATTTTTAATTTGTTGAGGAACCACCATCCTGTTTTCCATAGTGTTTGTGCTAATTTACATTTTTACGAAAAGTACACAAGGGTTCTCTTTTCTCTGACTTACTTTAGTTTGTATGATCATCTCTAGATCCATCTATGTTGCTGCAAGTGGCGTTATTTCATTATTTTTTGTGGCTGAGTAGTATTCCCTTGTATACATGTCTGACATCTTTTTGTCCATTCACCTGTAAAAAGGCTTTTAGGTTGTTTCCATGCCTTGGCTATTGTGAATACTGTTGCTGTGAACATAGGGGCGCTTGTATATTTTTCACTTACAGTTTTGTCTGGCTATTTATATACCCAGAAGTGGGATTGTAGGAGCATGTGGCAACTCTATTTTTAGTTTGTTTTTTTTTTTTAGGAACTTCCATACTCTTCCCATAATGGATGCACCAATTTACATTCTCACCAACAGTGTAGAAGGGTTCCCTTTTTTCTCCACACCCTCTCCAGCATTTATTGTTGGTAGCTTTTTGATGACGACCATTCTGACAGGTGTGAGGTGATACTTCATTGCAGTTTTGATTTGCATTTCTCTAATAATTAGCAATGTTGAGCATCTTTTCATGTGCCTGTTGGCCATCTGTATATCTTTGGAGAAGTATCTATTTAGGTCTTCTTCACATTTTTTGACTGGGTTGTTTTTGTTGTTATTAAGTTGTATAAGTTATTTGTATATTTTGAAAATTCAGCCTTTGTTGGTTGCATCATTTGCAAATATTTTTAAACAGTCTGTAGGTTGTCCTTTCATTTTGTTTATGGTTTCCTTTGCCATACAAATGCTTGTAAGTTTTATTAGGTCCAATTTGTTTATTTTTGCTTTTATTTCTGGTGCCTTGGGATACCGACCAAGGCAATAGAAATAAGCATTAGTACAGTTTGTGTCAGAGAATATTTTGCCTATGACCTCTTCTAGGAGTTTTATGGTCTCATCTCTTATATTTAAGTCTTTATGGCTTGATGATCTTCACACATCAATGTAGAAAGAGAGATGTAGAGCATTCCATTCCATTCCATTATTAGTTACTTATCAATCAACATTTAGACTGTTTTAAATCTTTAGCTGTTTTAAATAAGTAGTATACATTCTGTCTAAATTCTAATATTCTATAATATGTATCTTTACATTTATCAATGTCATGACTTCAGATTTTACTATATGTGCAATGAGAAAATATTGATAGATTTCCAGTGAAAGAGAGAAATGATGCCACTTATTTTTGCCAGCGAGGTTATCTAGATTGAAAGCAAAGAACCTGAATGCAGGCTAATGAGAAAGATGGAGTCTGACTCAAAGAAGAACCAAAAAAGAGAAAAGTAACTTTTGTCAAGAAGTTTGGCTATGTGTCAGGACAGAAAAATAGCGTCTCTACTGCAGTTCTCAATAACTGAGTTTGTGTCATGCAATCGAGCAGTTCCCCTGGGACGCTGGGCTTCTGAAATTTTGAGCGCAGGCTGCTTGCTGCACGTCGCCTGGGTGGTGCTCCAGGGAGGAGCCAGTTGTGTGTTCTCGTCATATGGTTTCCACACCACAGGCAGTCAGTCTGTTAGCCGACATAAGGGCCACTCACCACCTTGGCCTATCAATACCCCAGTTCTGAAAGTGTGAAGAGTTACAGGCTGGATTTTTCCCGGCTCTAAAAGCAGGGCCGTCAAAGGAGGGCTGACAGCAGTCCCCTGAAAACAATCTAAAGTCACCTGAAGAATGTTTAAATTCCTAAGTTCTTACCGATGTCTGTTCAATTCATGCAAGGCTTGCTTAATATTTAGTTGAAGCTTTGAAGAAAATTACATGGTGAAGGCTTTGTTAGGGGTGGAAGCTGGGGTCTGGCAACGGGGCAGGAGTTCTTCATTTCTTTTGCCACTGCACTGTTTCATTTTAGAAAAATATTTTGTAATCCACTGACACATCTGTTGGCCACATGGAGGTCAAATCCAGATGAGAATGAATTAGAATTATTTTGCCTCCATCTCAGGAAATTCGGTAATTAAAATAAAGGTGAACTTCAGGAAAGTTGTGTCTCTGTTCTTAGAGATATTAGTACTAGTGTCTGATTAATGAGCCTTGGGTCTGAGTCTGGGGGCTCTTGTGTGCTCTTGGCTCTTACTGGCAGACTGCTTCCTCTGGGAAATATAGAAGTCACACCCTTTGTGGTTCCACATAAGTGCCCATGTGTTAAGGAACCAAAGCTCCCATTTCTAACTGCACAAGTGGAGACCACCCAGGCCTGGGAAAACTGCTGGGGTCCAGCCGCTCAGATGTTACATTGTAATTATTCAAAGGATATTTGCATTCGTTTGTTCTTAGTTTTAGAAAGTGAGCTCGATATGTGATCTGAAATTGTTTCTCTCAGCTGTCAGGAGTGGCTGCAGGCCTGGCCTGGCTCAGGAACATGGAGGTGGGGTCTCCTTTTCCAGTCATGTGTGTGTGTGTGCGAGGGACAGAGCCTGACTGAGTTCATCACAGTCCCTTCTCACTGTTACAGGCCCTGGAAACACAAGGCATTGATTCCTGACTTCCCATATCCTGACCTTGACCCCAAACCCCAGTGGGACCCTAGTTCAGGATCCCAAGGATGACTCCTTGACTTGGTGTGCCTCCTGAGTTGAGAAAAGACACCAATAGCCATGCTTTCCTTTAAAATCACTTACAGCAAGACAGAGGGACTGTTTTGTGGATGATGATCTATATTAAATCACATTCCACAGACCTCCTACTTACTGAGCTGTTGTTCTAGAAATGATGAACTTGGGAAGAGAAGCAGGAAATATGCTTGTAAGCAAACCAGATCCTAGAAATCTTTTGGTCTCATCCTTAAACAGTGACTCTTAGTGCTGCCATAGCAGAGTTTGAAATGGTTATTATATTCTGCTGAAATAATATTAGACCACGTGATAGTGAGTCACAGCACTAAAACCAGTCCAGATTCCCCCATCTCCACATCAGCTCCTGTTCTATAATGACAGATTGCTGCAGGTGGACAGCAAAGACCACTATCTTTCTAGCGATGCCACAGGCTTCATGCTGAGGACAAACAGCTGATGGCAAGGAGCAGTGGAAGAAGAGGAAAAATACAGAGAACACTTGGAAAGAAGAAAGAGAGGCTGAGCATGCAGCACAGGGCTTAATGTCTCGGACACAGGAATGAAAGGCAGGGGGAAGAGGGGAAAGAGGCAGGAAGACAACAAGGAGGAGGAAGCAGGGCTTCAAGGGCACTTGGACCTCATCCTTAATGCCCACTCTAAAGAGCTGGATCATTTAGATTTGTACACAAAGTGAAGACACATTTTACATCAGGAGAAAGGGAGAGTTCTCCGTGACTAGGGTGTCCCTATAATTCATCTTCTTAACCAGGACTCTTGTGTGTAAAAGGGTGTGCCCAGTGAGACCCAGGGACACATGGTTACCCCCGCAGACTTGTGAGAGACCAGGAAGGAGTGGCCATCTAAGGGACATGTCTACGTGTGGGTTCATTTTCAAGTTCATGATTTGGCACTTCAGGTTAGCTCTGCCCTCGGCAAAGATTGTCTACTGAACCAACCAATAGACTTTACTCTTGTCATTCTTATCGAAATTGAAAATTTAGAGAATTCCCTGGCGGTTCAGTGGTTAGGACTCCACACTTTCACTGCAGAGGGCAGGGGTTCAGTCCCTGGTTGGGGAACTAAGATCCCACAAGCTGAGGGGTGAAATAAAAATAAATGAAATGGAAATTACTCTACCATCGCATCTTGAGTTTAAGGAAATTAATTCTCAAAAGCATCCCTTGTGGGAGGGTGAAAGGAGTCATGTTATATTTGAGTTCATATTAAGCCTTTCATATCACAAAATCCTCCCTAAATTATTTTAACAACAAGATATTTTTAGTGGAAGACCTATTAGCCCGAAATGACCTCAATCAATCCTGATTTGGGATACCTATGAAAGTCACTAGTAAAACACATTTTAATACAGATCTGGCCATTCTTCCTGGACATAAGATGATATCTAATATGTTTTGACTGCTTACTGGGGGCCAAGCACTGGCTAAACTTTTTACTCATATCAGCTCATCAATCCTCTGAAAACACCTATGAGATAGGAACTGTACCCCCCCTCCATTTTGCAGAGGGAAAAACTGAGGCACAGGAAGGCTCAGTGCCCTGCCCTGGGTCACGGACAGTGGAGTGCGAAAGCCAGAGAAGGGCTACAGCTGGCCAGCTCCAAAGCTGATTCTGGCTCCCGCACCACACTGCCTTTTGCAATCACTGTCAGTGCATGTCAGTGTGAACAAGCCTTTCTAGAAGCGCTGGAAAAGCAATTACACCAAGTCTGAAGGTCACAAATGTCTACACAGTGAATGAAGAAAACAACATGACTGAGAATCAAGTGTTCAGTGGCCCCAAGATACAAGTGGCTGTATCGCAAAACAACTTAGAAGGATGATGGAAGCCTGGAAGCTTCCTTTAGGTGATTCCAAAGTGCCTCCCAAAATGATAAAGACACCACTACTGGAAGGTGCACCTGGAGAATCTGCATGAAATATCTTCCACAAAATGTGAACAGGGACAAATTCTGATAGTATTTTATATTACTTGTATATTTAAATATATATAATTGTTGTCTTTCCTTGGTCTTTGTTGCAGTGGCTTCTCTTGTTGAGGAGTCTGGGTTCTAGGGCACGTGGGCTACAGTGGTTGTGGCATATGGGCTCTAGAGCACAGGCTCAATCGTGGTGCATGGGATCCTCCTGGATCAGGGATTGAACCCTTGTCTCCTGCATTGACAGGCAGATTCTTAACCACTGGGCCACTAGGGAAGTCCTATTTAGATATATTTAATGTTACTAAATAAGTAGTTCTCTGTGGGGGACAATGTTGTCCCCTTGAGGACATCCGACAATATCATTCATGACTGAATAACCCACAGCCGTTGCTATTGTTCAGTTGCTCAGTTGTGTCTGCCTCTTTGCAACCCCACAGACTGCAGCACGCCAGGCTTCCCTGTCCTTCACCATCTCCTGGAGCTTGCTCAAACTCATGTCCATTGAGTCGGGGATGCCATCCAACCATCTCATCCTCTGTCATCCCCTTCTCCTCCTGCCTTCAATCTTTCTCAGCATCAGGGTCTTTTCAAATTAGTCAGTTCTTCACATAAGGTGGCCAAAGAACTGGAGTTTCAGCTTCAGCATCAGTTCTTCCAATGAACACCCAGGACTGATCTCCTTTAGGATGGACTGGTTGGATCTCCTCACTGCCCAAGGGACTCTCAAGAGTCTTCTCCAACACCACAGTTCAAAACCATCAAATCTTTGGTGCTCAGCTTTCTTTATAATCCAACTCTCACAGCTATATGTGACCAATGGAAAAACTATAGCTTTGACTAAGAAGATGTTCCTCAAATATGTCCTCAACACTGGTTGTATGAAATATTCCTGAAGAATAGTTTGCCTGGTCTTTGTGACTTGGGGGAAAGCTGTATAGGAAATTCTCCCTTGTAACTTGGCGATGGACAGTTTGTATAAGTCTCTGAGAAGTTCTGGAAAATTCTGGATTTTGGATTTAATCCAAAACTTTCCAAATTTGTTTGATCATGGAACCTTTAAAAATTTTCTAATGGGCAGAAGGCAGCGATGCTTCTAGTGTTGTCATGCTTGACTGTTTACAAGTTGCTATGTATTTTATGAAAAATTACTTTCCTTTTATTAATTTCTATATGACTTTTAGAGCAGTGAACCATTTTGAAGGGGAGATAGATAAGGGTTATATTGTCTGTGAATTTCATGTGAGGAAAGGAAAGTGGGCACTATAAACAGTTTGTCAAAAGTTACAGGTCCCATCGGGTGGAGAACCCTTGCAGAGCAGCGAGCCTTGGCATGTGGGAGAGTGATGTTTCAAGCTACCACTCCATCAGGGGTGAGCCCCAGGGAAAGAGAACGTGGGCCACGGAATCCTGATGGACGCCACCTACTTCCCTTAGCCCCACCTCCTCCCACTTTACAGACAAGGAAACGGATGGGGTCACAGAGTTGGACACAACTTAGTGACTGAACAACAAAATAGATTCCACAAGGTCACAGGCCTTGCCCAAGGGCCCACTCAGCCACCACAATACGAAGGGTCTTCTTGTACAGCCTGGTCAGACCACACTCCTTGAGTGGGTGGACTGAAAGTTCTGGAAGCAAATACTGTATCATCGTATTGTTTCCATAGAATTTACTATGGCGGCTTATGTTCACAAATCCCTGAAGAGCAATAGAGTAATAACATCTTAACCATAGTTCCCTGGGAATCCTCCATTCCCTCAAAGTATATTTACCCAACCTCACAGCACAAATTTTAAATCACTCCCCTGGAGACAGCTTGATAGTTTGGAAGGGAATTGGCCAAAGAGCCAGGAAACATCAACCCTCCTCCCACACCAAAATCAGCCTGGTTCTCAAGGATAACAGCTTTTAGATGTCTTTAAACGTAGAAAGTATTACATACCTCACTTGCCAGAATTTGTTGAAACAAAATGCAACTCTTTCAGACAAATCTGTCCTGAAAGGATCAAAGTCTGCCACAACTGAGCAGTTTTGAAAGTGAGAAGTCAAGGGACTCAGAGGCATGGCGTTTGCCCTGGTTGGTTCTGAATGCTTGAGTTTGTCACCTCAGCTTCTTGTCTTAACCATCTGTAGACTAGGAATGGAAATGTATTTTCAGGTTTTCTCAGGGTTATTTTGAAGGTAAAAAATATAAGCTATTTGAAAACTCCTTTAAGATTTATAAATTTGTTGTTCAGTCACTCAGTCTTGTCCAGCACTTTGCAGCCCCATGGACTGCAGCAGTCCAGGCCTCCCTGTCATTTTCCAAAGGACCATCTCTGGGACTTTGCTCAAACTCAGGTCCATTGAGTTGGTGATGCCATTCCATCACAAATATTAGGGTGCCTATGATCTGTGCACATAGCTTTTTTCACCCTGAAATGAACATGAATATTTCAGGTGACTTCTGTGTTGGGTCCCACACTAATTCTGATTCCTAAGTTTGTTCATTGCCAAGTGGCTTCAGATTGACTTACTGATTTGTCTAAAGCAGTCTGGCTTCCTCCCTGTGGGTGAAACCAGCAGAGAAGTCAGAGTTTTGGAACTTGCATCCAGATGTTTTCAAAATGCTTTCCAACGTGCACTCAACTGCCATGGTATTTCTCTATTTCCCCAAAGATTCAGGAAATAGAAATGTTTCCACATACAGCAATGTATACTCTCAGTTACAGCCAATATGCACGTTGACTATTTTGCCTTGAAGAAGTTTCTGTATACTTGGAACATTCTAGACAGACAGTAACACTTAGCTTCTGAGCATTTTTTCCCCTTTTCTTTCTTTGTTTCTTTATCTTATCCAAAGACCTCCATCCAAGGACCGCCAGAAACAGCTGTAGTTGACATGAACCTGTTGTAGAACATGTTGGATTTATTGCTCTGTGCAGAGACTTCTCATCACGGGGAGCCACTGGCATTTCATTAAGAGGTTTTAAAAAAGGATTTATTTTAGAATATGGGCTTGTGTTAGGTGACTTGGAGGAGAGTTTGAGGAAATAGGATTTTGCTTTAGAGTGGATACTGAATAAGTGAGGGTCCTTCATTGGGTATTTTAATCTTAGTTATAAGGCAGAAGAACTACATCAAAGCCAACGCTATAGTTGGTAGAAGCCACAGTCATTTGAGCAAGACAGGACACGTTTGCTCATTTTTTTGACCTTAAATGCTCATGTTTTGTCTTCTATATTCAGGACAGTCTCAATTTTGTCTTGATTACTCCTGGTCATGGAGTGGCCTTGTCTGACGCTGATGCTCTGTGAAATATTTCTGTTCAGAGGAACACCCAGAGCCAGCTCTGAGGACCAGGCCAGCTTCTAGAAACATCATTGCCTAGTTGATAAAGGACTGCTTTTCTGTTTTCTGATCATTACTATGAAATCCAGTGTACCTTAATGAATTTTTACAAGATAAGCACCCTTGTAACCACTATGCAGGTCAAGAACTCAAGCTGCGCCAGCCCCTCCCAGTGCCCATCTCAGGCCCAGTCCCAAAGGACCCACTGCTCTTTCACAGCAATCACTTCCTTTTGTTTATCATTTTATTACACAGGGTCTTCTCCCTAGTCGTTGTGACTTGGTCTAGCTCATTTTAAAAAACTTAATGTGTCTTTTGAGTCTTTGAATCCATAGACTCCTTTCTGCCCCTTTCTTATAATTTATCTGTTGAAATATTCTGGCCATTTGACCCACACCATTTTTCAGTGTCTGGGGTTTGCTGTTTCCTCTTCTTGGGTGATACAACGTGGCCTTTTTCTTTTATTCCCTGCTGCTGTCATGTGGATGCAGAGATCTGAATGGGCTCAAGTTCAATATCTTTGGCGAGTCTGTAGGGTATGGTGTGATCTTCCCTTGGGAGGCATATCCTGTCTCATTGTCCCTTAAGTTATTTTTATTAGAAAAATAAACATTATCTGTTTCTAGGTACAAAATACTGACCTAATACATCCCCAGAGAAGACAATGGCACTCCAGTACTCTTGCCTGGAAAATCCCATGGATGGAGGAGACTGGTGGGCTGCCGTCCATGGGGTCGCTAAGAGTTGGACTGAGCGACTTCCCTTTCACTTTTCACTTTCATGCATTGGAGAAGGAAGTGGCAACCCACTCCAGTGTTCTTGCCTGGAGAATCCCAGGGACGAGGGAGCCTGGTGGGCTGCCGTATATGGGGTCGCACAGAGTCAGACACGACCGAAGCAACTTAGCAGCAGCAGCAGCAGTACATCCCCAAGCCCCCGAGGAGGCCAGCTGTGCTTAGCAACTCCCCCAGAGGAAACCCAGAAGACATGGCTGAGGAAGGCTTATTATAGCACAAATTGTTTCCATGTCTTGGCTATTGTAAGTAGTGTTGCTATGAACTAGCATGTATCTTTTAGAATTATATTTTTGTCCAGATACATGCCTGGGAGTGGCCCAGGAGTGGGGTTGCTGGATCATACGGCAACTCTACTTTTAGTTTTTTTGAGGAACCATTTGAAATTTCCTGTGTGTGTTCCCAAGGCCTTTTGTGCCCTGCCTCAGAGATCTGATGGCTTAGGAGCACTTCCACACATGCTTGTTGGGGCCTGGAGCTTTCTCTGAAGATAAGCCCTAGACTCTGCCCATTTCCCGTCTGTGTCCTTGCCACCAACAGGCTGAAATGGGATTTCTGCTTTAAACCATGACCTCGCATCCCAATCTTGCCAGGACCTTTAAGAATATAAGGTGACTGAGGAATCTGAGCACGCTGGGTTCAGTTCAGTTCAGTTGCTCAGTCGTGTCCGACTCTTTGCGACCCCATGAATCACAGCTCTCCAGGCCTCCCTGTCCATCACCAACTCCCGGAGTTCACTCAGATTCACATCCATCGAGTCCGTGATGCCATCCAGCCATCTCATCCTCGGTCGTCCCCTTCTCTTCCTGCCCCCAATCCCTCCCAGCATCAGAATCTTTTCCAATGAGTCAGCTCTTCGCATGAGGGGACAAAGTACTGGAGTTTCACCTTTAGCATCAGTCCTTCCAAAGAAATCCCAGGGCTGATCTCTTTCAGAATGGACTGGTTGGATCTCCTTGCAGTCCAAGGGCCTCTCAAGAGTCTTCTCCAACACCACAGTTCAAAAGCATCAATTCTTCGGTGCTCAGCCTTCTTCACAGTCCAACACTCACATCCATACGTGACCACAGGGAAAACCATAGCCTTGACTAGATGGACCTTAGTCGGCAAAGTAATGTCTCTGTTTTTCAATATGCTGTCTAGGTTGGTCATAACTTTTCTTCCAATGAGTAAGCGTCTTTTAATTTCATGGCTGCAGTCACCATCTGTAGTGATTTTGGAGCCCAAAAAGATAAAGTCTGACACTATTTCCACCGTTTCCCCATCTATTTGCCATGAAGTGATGGGACTGGATCCCATGATCTTCGTTTTCTGAATGTTGAGCTTTAAGCCAACTTTTTCACTCTTCTCTTTCACTTTCATCAAGAGGCTTTTTAGTTCCTCTTCA
>SJYX01013063.1:0-40240 GCA_006410675.1 Oreotragus oreotragus | reverse complement strand
GGCAGCCCACCAGGTTCCCCCATCCCTGGAATTCTCCAGGCAAGAATACTGGAGTGGGTTGCCATTTCCTTCTCCAGTGCATGAAAGAGAAAAGTGAAAGTGAAGTCGCTCAGTCTGTCCGACTGTTAGCGACCCCATGGACTGCAGCCCACCAGGCTACTCCATCCATTGGATTTTCCAGGCAAGAGTACTGGGGTGGGGTGCCATTGCCTTCCCCGGTAAGTCATGGCAGATGATGTATATTCATGAAGTTTAATTTCATGCAGTTATGCATTTCTCACAAATTACTTTGGTTGTGTGATCTTCACATTGAGGGATTTGTTGAGATAAAGCCATTTATGATTTTAGTTGTTAAACTACAATATTTTATAGCATTTATTCAGTGCATCCTGATTTCTTTAAGGTTGAAATGTTACCATTTTTCCTGAAAACTAAAAAGTCTCTCCTGGTATAGAGGACCTGTCAGCTCCTATTGTTAGAACTGAAACTGCCCTGAGATAGTCTTGCATTTTAAGATCACATTTTACTTTCATTGTCAGTTCAGTTCAGTTCAGTCACTCAGCCGACTCTTTGTGACCCCATGAATTGCAGCAGGCCAGGCCTCCCTGTCCATCACCAACTCCCGGAGTTTACTCAGACTCACGTTCATGGAGTCGGTGATGCCATCCAGCTATCTCATCCTCTGTCGTCCCCTTTTCCTCCTGCCCCCGTTCCCTCCCAGCATCAGGGTCTTTTCCAATGTTTCAACTCTTCGCATGAGGTGGCCAAAGTATTGGAGTTTCAGCTTTAGCATCAGTCCTTCCAATGAACACCCAGGACTGATCTCCTTCAGAATGGACTGGTTGGATCTCCTTGTAGTCCAAGGGACTCTCAAGAGTCTTCTCCAACACCACAGTTCAAAAGCATAAATTCTTCACCACTCAGCTTTCTTCACAGTCCAACTCTAACATCCATACATGACCAGTGGAAAAACCATAGCCTTGACTAGACAGACCACTGTAGACTTCTCAAATTCGGTAACCTGTCCTTCATTATAAAAGATCACTGTAACCCAGTCACCATCTTTTTTATGGTGGGGGTGGCTTCACTCAGCTTGTAGGATCTTAATTCCCCAGCAGGGACTGAACCCGCTCTCTCGGCAATGAAAGCAGGGAACCCTAACCACCAGAGAATTCCCTCCACACAGTCTTTTACTCTAAATCTGTTGTAGGATTTTCCCCTCCTCCAGTCGCGATGATATATATTGACCCTTCTTGTTCTTTTCTGATAACCATGAAGAGCAATGACTATATTTTTGCAGGCTAAAGCTAAAACTCNTGGCAGCCCACCAGGCTCCCCCATTCCTGGGATTCTCCAGGCAAGAACACTGGAGTGGGTTGCCCCTATCAAACCATTATTTCAGCACATGCTCAAGATTGCCATATTGGTGAGATTAAAATCAAGAGTGCTTTGAAGCAGAAACAACTGAGTTAAAAAAAAAAAATTCTTCCAGCTAGCACTTCAAAGTACTGAGGGAGGGCAAGCATTAAGCATCATCTAAATAGATGGTAAAGAGTTTGCCTGCAGTGCAGGAGACCCGGGTTCTATCCCTGAGTCGGGAAGATCCCCTGGGGAAGGAAATGGCAACCCACTCCAGTATTCTTGCCTGGGGAATCCCATGGACAGAGGAGCCTGCTAGGCTAGAGTCCATGGGGTCACAAAAGAGTTGGACATGACTGAGCAACTAACACTTTCAAGCATCTGCTGGGTTAAATTAAGGATGTGCCATGGGGTCCCATAGAAGGCTTAAAGCTACTTATCTTATCAAATGCTGTGATTACCTATGAAATGAGTTCCTGTACATATTCTTTGCTATTAACAAGCCATGCTCTTTTTAAAGAAATGTCTTATTTCTTATGCACTATAGAATTATGCAGAAGAATAGAAAAAAGGTTTGGCAACCAAGTCCCTTGACAAATCACATCAAGGTGAAGAAGAACAAAACAGCTTCTACAGACACATTTGTAGTCTCCAAGCAACAGCTACAGTTTTTAACAACAGAAGGACAATATAATAATGAGATTTGACCATCAGAAATTTCCCCAGGTCTTTCCAAATTCATAATGGGTTCAGCTGTATCTACTTGGCACACCTCCAAAGGGGAATCGGATTAAAATAGCCTTGTGTATCAGACACATTACAACTCTCTATGGACACAGTGCTATCTTTCCAGGAAAGCCCAGCATTTTCCAGTAGTTTTAAACTCAAAATCCAACCCCAATAATGAGGAAGAGATGTTGTTGTAGAGTTGTGCAAACCCATAGAAGATATCACACCAAGAGTGAATGCTCATGTAATCTATGGACTTTGGGTGATTATGATGTGTCAATATAGGTTCATCAATTGTAGCAGATGTCCCACTCTGGTGGGGGTGTTGATAATGGGGAGGGCATGCATGTGTGAAGCCAGGGAGTGTATGGAGCCCTCTATACCTTCCTCTGTGAACCTACAACTGCTGTTTAAAAAACTGTCTTAAAAAAAAGAATCCAGCCCCACATGGAAGAGGGGCTAGACTAAGTGAGCAATGATTCTGTCAACTCTGAATTAAAGACTCAAAGAGAAGGCAAATCAGCTTGCAGCTTATTTCCCACTCCTCATCTTATTGGTCCAGTAAGCTCATAACAATGATTATCGTAGCACCAGGGCACTGGAAATTCACACTATACCACACTAACTGGCATCAGAGACGTGTCTCCAGGGCCTACCCTTCCCCTGCATATCCCAAATCACCCTGCATTCAGTGTGTGCAGTTTACAAATTAAGGATGATGATCAAGAGGCAAAAAGGCAAGCAGCTAGAAGGGCTGGAGTGAGCCACAGCAATGTCACTGAGCCCCAGAGGAAGCCTTTGCGATGCTCCTGATGGAGTGAGGCAGTGTGAATATTTAACAGTTCTATTGAGGTATAATTTCAGAAATACCATCAGCTTCTCCCATTTGGAATGTACCATGTAACGACCTTTGGGAACCATCCTGAGTTGGGCTACCATCCCCATAGTCCTGTTTAGGGACACTTCCGTCACCCCGCAGAGACCCCTGATACCCATTTACGGTCACCCCACCCCCAGGCCTGTCTCCGTAGATTTGCCTTTCTGGATATTTCATGCAAACGGANAACGACCTTTGGGAACCATCCTGAGTTGGGCTACCATCCCCATAGTCCTGTTTAGGGACACTTCCGTCACCCCGCAGAGACCCCTGATACCCATTTACGGTCACCCCACCCCCAGGCCTGTCTCCGTAGATTTGCCTTTCTGGATATTTCATGCAAACGGAATCATATACTATGTGCTGTTTGTATCTGGCTTCTTTCAGTGAGCATAATGATTTTAAGGTTCATCCATGGCAAAGTAACATTTTGCTACAAGGAATTTTATGTCCAATCCTTAGGATTCTTAACAAAATTCATAAACCACAGACCATGCAGCTCATGAGAAGCAGAGTTTGGGTTATTCTCCTTTCCTTCTGTTTCCTATTCCATAACATTCCTTAATAGCTCAGAAACCACGGGGACATCATCACAAACTAAAGTTCAAGGATCTTATTACAGATTTGGTGCCTTCGCATAAGAGGGCCAAAGAGGGTGTGTCAGAGCGAGTGATGTAGCGATCTACATCTTCCTGATACAGAAGTGCCTTCATCCCAGAAGATACCTTGGTGAGAATGGGTTTTGAGTGATCATCTCCTAGATACCACTATCCTCTGATTCCATTTTAGTTAAGTGATTGGATTCTTTCTTCAGGATAAAGAGTAGTATAAATCCTACTGGATTTCACAATCATTTACATGGACAAAATAATGTTTTCCCCTTTCACTCACATACAGCCTTTTCCCCTATGGATTGTTTCACTTTTTTTGCAGTTGTAGCCATGCCACCCCCCTTCCCTAACCCTGACCCACCCACACTCCCACACTGCATTCTTCTCTCATCATCTTGGTTAAGCTGGGAGCTAAGAGTCTCAGTGACTTACTTATGGTAGGCTAACAGTTACATGTATGTACATGGTATCTTATTTTTAAAGAGCATTCCTTCTAAAACTGAAATCTGTCTTATGTATCTATACATTTTATACACCAACCAAGTGGCAGATCTGGATAAGTCTTACTGTATCTGGATCCAGCTTTTTGTATCCTCTTCCTACTTTGAAAAATAGAACACCAAGGAAGAGAGCATCACCCTGCCTTCATGGGGACCCTTGATTCTCGGAGAGAATAGCTTCGAGGAACCTATAATAGTCAGCGGAGGTCTAAGGAATCCCAAGGAAAACAATTTGTTACCCTTGTGTGGTCCTGTAGGTAGGGCCAACAGCCAGCCAGTCTATATAAATAACAATCAGGAAGACAATAAATCAATCTGTTCTGGATTGATTTATTGTCTGGAATTTACTGTCTGAAATGTTTCTCTGTCTGTCACATTGGCCTGAGTTAGCCTCAGAAGATGGTAGATGTGGCCATCTTGGAACAACGACATGAGGTGTGATTTAGATGCCACTGTGGGTAATTGTCTATGCAAGCAAATTCCGGAGCTGGCAAGAGGCACAGAGAGGTGGTGTAACTTGCCCAAGGCCACACAACTGGTTGGGATTCAAACCCATGACAGGGAAGAACCACAGGCCATTCATTCAAAGACCGTCCTGTCTCTCTGCATGGCTAAAGGGGTGACACAGAGGCCAGAAGGGCAGAAACCATCAAGATGGACCAGCAGATCGAGGCTCAGAGTAGCAATTCCAAGGAGAACTCAGGATGTCGGGGGGGCGGTCAGGAAGAGAGTGTAGAATGGCTCCTAGCCAAAGCAAGAAGAAAATGCTACAATGGACCCCCCAGAAACTGACTGATTTCTCTCGAGGGAAACTTCAAAAGCCAGGGCAAGTGAGGGAGAGGAGAAAGGGCTGGCCAAGCTGTGGTCCAGGCCAGCACTTGGGTGTCTCCTTGGAACAGGGCAGTTGACTGGGCCAGAGCTTCTCAATCTGTGACATGCACCAGAATCACCAGGGGCTCTCTAGTGCAGAGTCCAGTCCAGTGGGGCCCAAGACTCTGCACTTGTGACACGCTCAAGGTGGTGCTGGTCCATGCACTGCACTGAGTAGCAAAGGACTAGGCTGATAGAAACTTGTTGTTCGGTCGCTCAGTCACGTCCCACTCTGTGACCCCAGGGACTGTAGCACACCAGGCTTCCCTGTCCTCCCCTATCTCCCAGAATTGGTCAAACTCACGTCCAGTGAGTCGGTGATGCCATGCAACCATCTCATCCTCTGTCATCCCCTTCTCCTCCTGCCCTCAATCTTTCCCAGCATCAGGGTCTTTTCCAATGAGTCAGCTCTTTGCATCAGGTGGCCAAAGTATTGGATTTTCAGCTTCAGCATCAGTCCTTCCAATGAACACCCAGGACTGATCTCCTTTCGGATGGACTGGTTGGACCTCCTTGCAGTCCAAGGGTCTCTCAAGAGTCTTCTCCAACACCACAGTTCAAAAGCATCAATTCTTTGGCACTCAGCTTTCTTCACAGTCCAACTGTCACATCCAAGCATGACCATTGGAAAAACCATAGCTTTAACTGTACAGACCTTTGTCGGCCAAGTGACTGCATAGGTTTAAAATGGTGGTTTAGGACTTCTAAGGCAGCCCTCCTAGGGGCAGTCCCTTCAGGATTCAGAGGGGTCTAGCCTTCAACAGGAGGAGATTCTTGAGTGGGAGTTTCTAAAATCAACCTCCCAGCAAAAACACCCAGGGGCCTCAAAGCTCTAAGTCTGAGACAGTTTCACAATCAAGACCCCAAATCGGCTGAAAAGGCTCCCTCTGGAGGTTTCCAGGTTTCAGAGAGGAAGATGTTCAGGAGCACATGGGGAGATACATGTTTGTGGGAGAAAGGGGCAGCCTGCGTCTGGACTTTCTGGCCGTTCCATACATTTGTGTCCATGCGGGCACAGCATTTATTGAACTAACCTTATTTATTATCCATTGAACTCTGTGCTGAGCGCTGTTGGTCACCACTATAAATACAGTCTGTAAGGATACATCACATAGTTAGCAGTGGCCGTCTATGGAGCATGGAATATGGAGCAAAATATTTCATGTGACTTTCTACTTTAGGCAGTTCTGTGTGGCCTGAGTTGTTAAATAAACTGACTTTACACCCTGAGGATCAGGATATACCATCTGACTTACTCCAGATACACCAACCGTTTCTTACTTCTGTGCCCTTGGGCAGATGCCCCTTTCCAGAATGCCCTTGCCCACTTGGCAAACTCCTACTTTGCTGTCAGGGCTTTCCTTGTGGCTCAGATGGTAAAGAATCTGCATGCAAAGTGAGAGACCTAGGTTTGATCCCTGGGTCAGGAAGATCCCCTGAAAAAGGCAATGGCAACCCACTCCAGTATTCTTGCCTGGAGAATCCCATGCACAGAGGAGCCTGGCAGGCTGCAGTTCCATGGGGTCAGAGAGAGTCAGACACGACTGAAGCGACTAAGCAGCAGCACCCCGCTCCCACACCTCTGCCTCCAGGAAGCCTCCTTGGTGAAACCCCAGGCTGAATCCAGGCTCTTTGAAGTGTTCTCACAGTATTTCACCTGCTCTTTCTTGAGGGTCCTTGCCACAGTCTATTACAATATTGGGGTTTTTCCCTGCGATTTCTTTTACTAGACAGTGAGCAACTTGAAGGCAGAGGCTTGGTTTCCTTTCTATCTGTATTTCCAGCTCCCAGCTTGGGCCCTGGCATACAGTAACCACTAATCCCTGTTCTTCAGTCATTGTGTTTCTAGATACACTCGCTTGTTTTTCATGCATTTTGGGTCGAGTTTTCATTTGCTACCATCAGATGTGGGGCTTTGCTGGCCCTGCTGTGATCCAGATTAGCACTGTAAAATGTGCTCAGGCAGGTTCACCACAGCTTGTGTTTTGGGCCATGTTCCTTAACTGGGCTTAAGACCACCAGAGTTCCCGCTTGCGAGGCATTAAAGTGACTTAGTGAGCAAGCCCAATTGAGGGTCCTGTCTTGATTTTCAGCCATCACACAGCCTGGCTTAAGTGCAATTAGAAGTAACAGTTGTCACGCTCGCAATCTGTTCAGGCTCTCTCCCTTGTCACTGACCTACATTCCTCATCTGGAAGTGATTTAAATTCACCTGACATTTGTTTGGAGGAGGTAGCCGAGTCATGTCAAGGCAGATGGCTCCAGCCCTGTGCCGGAGAACTCTGTCTAAGCTGATCCGCCCTGAGGGACTCATTCTCAGTCTTTTGAAATAAGCCTTGAGGTTGAGTGCTAGCAGACAGCTTTGTCCTCTGGCATTGTGTGCAAGAAGCTGCCTGGGGAGGAAGAAACCAAGTTTATTTGCAAAGGAGGAAGCAATAGCAAGAATGACAGAGATGGACAAGCTGGTGCGCAGACACGGTCATTGTGAGTGATACAAATCCTCAGGGACCACAGCCTTAGAGATGGAAAGTAGCTAAGAATTGCAGACTGAACAGGCCGAGCATTTTGCGAGTCGGTGAGCCAAATCATACTCCATTATCCGCATCAGACTGTCTAATCGAATAGCCACTACTCGCATGTGGCAATTTAAATTTCAGTGAATTAAAGGGAAATAAAGTTATCTGGTTCTCATGTCGCACTAGCAATGTTTCAAGGGTTTCATAGCCACAGGTGGCTGGTGGCATCCATGTTGGATGGCACGGACCTGGAATGTCTGCCTCATTGCAGAGACTTCTGTTATCCAGCACACGTCTAAGCATGCAGCAAAGTGGTGTCTGTGCTCTCTTCTCTAAATATGCCCCTGGAGCCTTCTTTCTGGTCATTTTCCAAAAGCTCTGGGGGCACCTTGCCTATTAAGCTCAGCTCTCTGAATGGAATGGAAGGGAGCTAGAAACAGCTAAGCCGACAATCACCGTCAAGTACAGGCTCATTATTTCCCATGTCTTTTATTTCCAGCCAACCCCCCACTACCTTGCCACCTGCTCACAGGGTCTCAGTAGCCCCCGAGCAGCTCGCATGCTGTTTCCCCGAGGACACTTCACATACTTGAAAGCAGGACTTCCAGACTGAAGCAGAACCGAACACTTTTGTGATGAGGTTTTAACAGCTTCTCCACATGTGAGGCTCAGGCCATTCCTCTGGGGACTGGCCTCAGATATTATGGTTTCCAGCATTTTGAAGGCAGCTTTGAATACTTCTGGATATTTTATAGGCTGAGGAAATTGGGGTCTCATTTTATGGTGTATTATAAAGGATCCCACCAGAGCAAAGGAGAAAATGTGCCCAGATTCAAAGCAGTTATTTATAGAATGGCCATTCACTTTTTTTTTTTTTTAAAGAAAATACATGTGCCATATGAAATACATACCACTATGGTCAGGAAATAAGAATAAGAAGAAGGAATAGAAGAACTGATAAAGAAAAATTGCTCCTTTCAAAATGTTATTTTTCTTAAAATATACTTTATACAACATATAACATGCATATGTGTATATATATATGTATGTATGTGTGTTTAGTGTATGCAAAAAATTGTGTCTGGGTTCACCATTAATATGAAGAAGACACTAGAGACAATCACGAATCGGACATCCACGAGAACCCTGGAAATCTAGAAAGGATCATCACTTTGGATGTAGCTGAGAAAACAGCCCTGTTATTCCAGTTTCCCCAAGTGATTCCATTTTGGAAGGCACGACTGAGGAGATTTGCACTCTATTTCATTTGACATTATGGTGAACCTTCTCTGTTAAATGCAGCGCCCATATATCATTATCTTAAGCTGTCAAAAACATCCTTATTGAAAAGAAATCAGACTCAGAGTGTCGAGGAGGAGAAAACGTGGAGTCGTGGGCCTGGGAACAACGGATTGGAAGGTGGCTTCCCGGGAGCTGCGGCGGGGAAAGGCGTGAATCTCGAGGGCGGGGACTCAGCGAATATTTGCATACCCAGAATTCACTGCTTGCGATATAGTTTCGATTTACTATTTCAATTTATCGTAGATTTCTTTTAAACATAGTATTTCGATGAATGAGCCTTAACCCACTTAAGAGAAAAAAATCTGCTGCAAACTCTTGNTGCATTCTGGTTATGCAAATGAATGCTGAGTCCCCGCCCCCAAGATTTGCACTTTTCCTGCCCCAGCTCCCGCAAAGCCGGCTTCCAGTCCATTGTTCCCCGGCCCCTGACTCCATGTCTTGTCTTCAGTGCTCCGTATCGATTTCTTTCGAATAAAGTATTTTGTTGATGGCTTAAGAAACTGATATAGGAGCGCCGCATTTGATACGAAGAAGGTTCACTATAAGGTCAAATGAAACAGAATGCCTTGAGTGCACAGGCCTGCCAAACTATTCGTGACCCCGTGGACTGTAGCCCTCCAGGTTCCTCTGTCCATGGAATTCTCCAGGCAAGAATAATGCAGTGGGCAGCCATCCCCTTCTCCAGGAGAGTCTTCCCCAGGAGCAAACCTCCGTCTCCCACATTGTAAGCAGAGTCTTCAATGTCTAAGCCACCACGGTGACTCTAATCACTAATTTTAAATAAAGCTGTCTACCAATATAGGAGGAGCTGGTTCCATCCATGGGTCATAAAAATTGTCCAGTTCCTTTGCTCAGTCATCTCCAAACAGTTCTCCCAGGGCTTGTTCAAACACATGTCCACCGAGACAGTGGGTGCTATATAATGAGTCAATGTCGTCCCTTTCTCCTCCTGTCTTCAATCTTTCCCAGAATCAAAAAACCAAAAAAACTCGTTCAGGATTATGAAAATCTTACTGACTAGAAATCAACAACACGATTTCATGTGATAAATACACATCAAACTCTTAACTGGTGCAGGCGTAGAAAAACTGCCCAAAGCCCCCCCACGTTTCAAATTCTATTCTTCCACACAACAATATTGGCCTTGTTTATCTCACAAGGCCTCCAAAAATTAACGGAAGGTTGCCTTATCCCTACTTGGGCCTACCTCACCAAATCCTCAGAGAGACAAGACTCAGTTCGAGTAGAAGCAAGGACAAGAGTAAACATACCGTAAAGAGCCTGTGAACATACTGATGAGGTGACGCTCACTCCTAACACAGTGAGGCTGAGGAGCGTCGAGGGTAAGTCTGGGTCAAGAGTTTGCAGCAGATCTTTGTGCCTAGGCTGACATGTAGGCTCATTCTTCAAAATACTACATTAAAAAAATTATGATAAATTGAAATAATAAATAGAAACTATATTGCGTGCATTGCATTCTGGTTATGCAAATGAACGCTGATCCCCGCCTCTGAGATTTGCGCCTTTCCCCCAGCTCCTGCGAAGCCCGCTTCCAGCCCCTTGTTCCCAGGCCCCTGACTCCATGTGTTCTCCTCAAGGTTCTGTGTCTGATTCATGTCGATTAAACGATGTTGTCGACAGCTTAAGAAAATGATGTAGGAGCACTGCATTTGACACAGAGAAGGTTCACTATAATGTCTAATGAAATAGAGTACCATGTGTGCTCACTCCTGCACAATTTGTGATCCCATGGACTGTAGCCCTCCAGGCTCCTCTGTCCATGGAATTCTCCAGGCAAGCATACTGCAGTGGGCAGCCATTCCCTTCTCCAGGAAAAGCTTCCCCAGCCTCGAATCTCGGTCTCCTACTTTGTAGGTGGACTCTTTACTGCCTCAGCCATCAGGGTGACTCTGGTCACTATTTTTAAAAAACAAAACCAAAAAAAGTGCCAAAATAGGAAGGCCCGGTTCCATCCCTGGATGGAGAAAATTGTCCAGTTCATTTGCTCAGTTCTGTCCAACTGGCTTTCCTAGACGGCACTAACTCCTGGGGCATGCTCAAACAAATGTCCACCGAGTTGGTGATGCTATCTAATGGTTTTCCTCAATGTCATCCCTTTCTCCTCCCATCTCCAATCTTTCCCGGCACCAGAAAAATCTCCTGGAAAGCGCAGTCACGATTTTGAGAACCATACTGGCCAAAGGCCAAGCAATTTTACTGACCAAACAACCTTACCTGCTCCCTGAGAAACCTGTATGCAGGTCAAGAAGTAACAGAACCAGACATTGAAACCCAGACTGGTTCCAAATTGGGAAAGGAATAGTCAAGACTGCATATTGTCACCCTGCTTATTTAACTTATATTCAGAGTACGTCATGTGAAAAGCCAGGCTGGATGAAGCACAAACTGGAATCAACACTGCAGGGAGAAGCATCAATAACCTCAGATGACACCACCCTTATGGCAGAAAGCGAAGAACTAAAGAGCCTCTTGATGAAAGTGAAATCGGAGAGTGAAAAAGTTGGCTTAAAATTCAAAATTCAGACAAGGAAAATCATGGCATCCGGTCCCATCACTTCATGGCAAATAGATGGGGAAATGATGGAAATAGTGACTGACTATTTTCTTGGGCTCTAAAATGACTGAGGATGGTGACTTCAGCCATGAAATTAAAAGACACTTGCTCCTTGGAAGAAAAGCTATGACCAACCAAGACAGCGTATTAAAAATCGGAGACATTACTTGGCTGAAAGAGGTCTGTCCAGTCAAAGCTGTGGTTTTTCCAGTACTCATGAAAGGATTAGAGAGTTGCACTTATGTAAAGAAAGCTGAAGGCCAAAGAACTGAGGCTCTTGGACTGTGGTCTTGGACAAAACGCTTGAGAATCCCTTGGACTGCAAGGAGATCCAACCAGTCCCCCCTAAAGGAAATGAGTCCTGAATATTCATTGGAAGATCTGATGTTGACACAAAAATTCCAATACTTTGGCCACCTGATGCAAAGAACTGACTTACTGGAAAACACTCTGATACTAAGAAGGACTAAAGGTCAGAGGAAAAACAAGACAGAAAATGAGATAGTTGCACAGCACTATGGATTTGAAAAGCAAGAGTATGAGTAAGCTCCCAGAATGGGGGACAGAAAAACCTGAAAGCCCGCAATCCACGGGATTACAAAATAATCAGACACGACTGAGATGATTAACTGAGTAGACCAAAGCCTAACACAAAACACACACACACACAAACACAAACTGTTAATTATAAATAACCCCAGGAAAAAGACCGGTCTCAAACATTTTGTTTTGTAAGGTCTGTTTTTGTATACAACCACATTGGCTTTATTTAGCTTACAAAGTCTTCAAAAACTGCAGGAGACGCAGCCTATATGTCTGTCAAAGCCTAACCGTCGCATGATGCAAAAGACGGACCTTAAGAATGGGCACTCCTAATTTAGTTACGGTGAGCAGCGTCAAGGATAAGTCTGGGTCAAGAGTTTGCCGCGATCTTTTCACTTAAGTGTGTGAAGGTTCATTCATCGAAATATTATGTTTAAAAGAAATCTATGATGAATTAAAATAGTAAAATCAATCTATATTGCATACAATGCATGCTGGTTATGCAAATGAATGCTGAGTCTCCGCCCCCGAGATTCACACCTTTCCCCACCCCAGCTCACGCTCCCGGGAAGCCAGCTTCCTATCCCTTATTCCCAGGCCCCTGACTCCATGTTTTCTCTTCCTCAACACTCTGAGTCTGATTTCTTCTCAATAAAGATTTTGTGGACAGCTTAAAATAATGATATATGGGTGCTGGATTTGACACAGAGGAGGTTCACTATAATGTCCAATGAAATAGAGTGCCAAACCTCCACAGTCGTGCCCAGACTATTTGCGACCCCATGGAATATAGCCCTCTAGGCTCCTCTGTCCATGGAATTCTCCAGGCAAGAACACTGCAGTGGGTAGCCATTCCCTTCTCCAGGAGAAGGTTCCCAAAGATCGAATCTGGGTCTCCCGCTTTGTAAGCAGACTCTTTACTGTATAAGCCATCAGGGTGACTCTAATCACTTTTTTTTTTAAAGGTGACTCCCAAAATAGGAGAACTGAATCATCAGAAAAGACCCTGATACTGGGAAAGATGGAAGGCATGAGGAGAAGGGGACAACAGAGAATGAAATGGTTGGATGGCATCACCGCCTTGATGTACATGAGTTTGAGCAAGTTCCAGGGGTTGGTGATGAACAGAGACCCTGGCATGCTGCAGTCCATGGGGTCGCAAAGAGTCTGACATGACTCAGGGACTGAACTGAATTAGACAAGGCTGTGATCCATGTGCTTATTTAACTTATATGCAGAGTACATCATGAGAAACACTGGACTGGAAGAAACACAAGCTGGAATCAAGATTGCCTTGAGAAATATCAATAGCCTCAGATATGCAGATGACACCACCCTTATGGCAGAGAGTGAAGAGGAACTAAAAACCTTCTTGATGAAAGTGAAAGAGGAGAGTGAAAAAGTTGGCTTAAAGCTCCACATTCAGAAAACAAAGATCATGGCATCCAGTTCCATCACTTCATGGCAAATAGATGGGGAAACAGTGGAAACAGTGTCAGACTTTATTTTTGGGGGCTCCAAAATCACTGCAGATTGTGAGTGCAGCCATGAAATTAAAAGATGCTTACTCCTTGGAAGAAAGGTTATGACCAACCTAGATAGTATATTGAAAAGCAGAGACATTACTTTGCCGACTAAGGTCAAAAAGTAAGCTCATGGCATCTGGTCCCATCACTTCATGGGAAATAGATGGGGAAACAGTGGAAACAGTGTCAGACTTTATTTTTGGGGGCTCCAAAATCACTGCAGATTGTGAGTGCAGCCATGAAATTAAAAGACGCTTACTCCTTGGAAGAAAGGTTATGACCAACCTAGATAGTATATTGAAAAGCAGAGACATTACTTTGCCGACTAAGGTCTGTCTAAGTCAAGGCTTTGGTTTTTCCTGTGGTCATGTATGGATGTGAGAGTTGTATTGTGAAGAAGGCTGAGTGCTGAAGAATTGATGTTTTTGCACTGTGGTGTTGGAGAAGACTCTTGAGAGTCCCTTGGACTGCAAGGAGATCCAACCAGACCATTCTGAAAGACATTGACCCTGGGATTTCTTTGGAAGGAATGATGCTAAAGCTGATACTCCAGTACTTTGGCCCCCTCATGCAAAGAGTTGACTCATTGGAAAAGACTCTGGTGCTGGGAGGGATTGGGGGCAGAAGGAGAAGGGGACGACTGAGGATGAGATGGCTGGATGGCATCACTGACTCGATGGACGTGAGTCTGGGTGAACTCCGGGAGTTGGTGATGAACAGGGAGGCCTGGTGTGCTGTGATTCATGGGGTTGCAAAGAGTCGGACACGACTGAGCGACTGAACTGAACTGAACTGTGATCCATGTGATCAGTTTAAGTTTTCTGTGACACTGGTTTTCATTCTGTCTGCCCTCTGACAGATAAGGATAAGAGGCTTATGGAAGCTTCCTGCTGGGAGAGACTGACTGTGGGGAAACTGGGTCTTGTTCTGATGGGGCCATGCTCAGTAAATGTTTAATCCAATTTTCTGTTGATGAGTGGGGCTGTCTTCCCTCCCTGTTGTTTGACCTGAGACCAAACTAAGGTGGAGAAAATGAAGATAGTGGCCACCTCCTTCCAAAGGTCCCAGGCAGGCAGTGCTGCACTCAGTACCCCCGACCCTGCAGCAGTACACTGCCAACCCACGCCTCCGCCAGGGACTCCTGGACACCTGCGGACAAGTCTGTGTCAGTCCCTTGTGGGGTCCCTGCTCCTTTCTCCTGGGTCCTGGTGCGCACAAGGTTTTGTTTGTGCCCTCCAAGACTCTGTTTCCCCAGTCCTGTGTAAGTTCTGTAAGCAAATCCCACTGGCCTCCACAGTCAAATTCCTTGGGGGTTCTCAGTTCCCTTGCCAAATCCCCAGGTTGGTAAATCTGTTGTGGGTCCTAGAACTTTCTTAAGAGTGCGAGAATTTCTTTGGTATGATTGTTCTGCACTTTGTGGTTCGTCTGCTCGGGGGCTCTATGGTTGGGGTTAATGGCAACCTCCTCCAAGAGGGCTTATGCCACAGGCTGGGTGACCAGGCCTCCTGCACCCAGAGCCCCTGCCCCTGTGGCAGGCCACTGCTGACTCCCAGTCCCTCCACGGAAGACACTCACACACAGTTCTGGCTCAGTCTCTGTGGGGTGTCTGAGCCCTGGTGTGCGCTAGGCTTTGTTTGAGCCCTCCAAGGGTCACTGGTGGGTATGGGATTTGATTCTAAATGAAATTTCACCCCTCCTACTATCTTTTTTGGGCTTCTCCCTTGCCCTTAGACGTGGGATATCTTTTTTTGATGGGATCCAACATTCTCCTGTTGATGGTTGTTCAGCACCAAGTTGTATTTTTGGACTTCTCCCAGGAGAAGATGAGGGCACGACCTTCTACTCTTCCATCTTGTATGGGAATCTTTTGTCAGGTTCCCATAACACTGAATGGGGATATCCAAGAGATTTTTTGGTTCCGAGAAAGATTGAAAGCAGGTGGAGAAAGGGACCACAGTGCAAAAAGCAATTAGATGGCATCAACTGAATGGACATGAGTTTGAGCAAGCACAAGTGTTGATGACAGACAGGAAGGCTGGTTGGATAAGACTCAGCAAATGAACTGCACAATTTTCACGACCCAGGGATGGAACAGGGCCTTACTATATTGGCAGTCACCTTTTTTTTTTTTTTTTAAATAGTGATTAGAGTCACCCTGATGGCTTAGACAGTAGAGGGTCTGTTCACAAAGCAGGAGACCCAGGTTCAATTCTGGGGAAGCTTCTCCTGGAGAAGGGAATGGTTACCCACTTCAGAATTCTTGCCTGGAGAATTCCATGGAGAGAGGAGCATGGAGGGCTATAGTCCGTGGGGTTCACAAATAATCTGGGCATGACTGAGGAGGTTCGGCACTCTCTTTCATTTGACATTATAGTGAACCTTCTCTGTGTCAAATGCAGCGCCCATATGTCATTATTGTAAGCCGTCAACAAAATCCTTATTCAAAAGAAATCAGACTCAGAGTGTCGAGGAGGAGAAAACATGGAGTCAGGGGCCTGGGAACAAGGGACTGGAAGCTGGCTTCCCAGGTGCTGGGGTGGGGAAAGGGGCGAATCTCGGGGGCGGGGACTCAACGAATATTTGCATAACCAGCATGCCCTGCACACAATATATTTTCAATTTATCATAATTTCTTTTAAACATTGTGTTTTGAAGAATGAGCCTTCAATCACTTAAGAGAAAAGATCTTTTGCAAACTCTTGACCCGGACTTACCCTTGACGCTCCTCACCCTAACTGTGTTATGTGTGCCTGTGCTCAAGTGGGGTCTTTTGCCTTGCCGTCAGTATTGGATAGGTTAGCTCTGGAGAAAAAACATCACTGCGTTACCCTCAATTTTTGGAGGCCTTGAGAGAAGCAAGGCCAACATCATTGTGTGCAAAAACAGACTTTGCAAAGTGAAAGCTTTGAGGCAGGCTTTGTTTCTGGGCTCCTTATATTTAAGAGCTTTCTGTGTGATTATCAGGTGAAATTCCGAAGTTAGGCTTTGGTCTGCTCAGTTAATTCCGTCAGTCGTGTCTGACTATTTTGTAATCCCATGGACTGTAACACTTTAGGATGCCCTGTTTATCACTCATTCTCGAAGCTTACACATCCTCATGCAGTTCGAATCAATGGTGCTATCTAACCATTTTATTTTCTGTTGTCTCTTTTCTCCTTCCAACTGTAGTCCTTCCCAGCATCAGGGTCGTTTTCAGTAAGTCAATTCTTTGCATCAGGTGGGCTAAGTATTGGAGTTTCAGTGTCTGCATCAGTTCTTCCAAGGAATATTCAGGACTGATTTTGGTCAGTCAGGTTCTCATAATCGTGAATGGGCTTTCTAGGAGATTTTCCTGGTGCCAGGAAAGATTGAAGATGGGAATAGGAAGGGACAACATTGGGGAAAACCATTAGATAGCATCATCCACTTGGTGGACATGATTTTGCGCATGCGCCGGGTATTAGTGACAGATAGGAAATCCAGTCGGACAGAACTGAGGAAATGAACTGCACAGTTTTCACGACCCATGGATGAAACCGGGCCCTCCTATTTTGGCAGTCAATTTAAAAAAAAAATAGTGATTAGAGTCCCCCGGATTGCTGAGACAGTAGAGAGTCTGTTCATGAAGTGGGAGACCCAGGTTCGATCCTGGGGAGCTTCTCCTGGAGAAGGGAATGGCTACCCACTACAGTGTTCTTGCCTGGAGAATTCCATGGACAGGGGAGCCTGGAGGGCTATATTCCATGGGGTCGCAAATAGTCTGGGCACGACTGAGGAGATTTGCACTCTATTTCATTTGACATTATGGTGAACCTTCTCTGTTAAATGCAGCGCCCGTATATCATTATCTTAAGCTGTCAAAAACATCCTTATTGAAAAGAAATCAGACTCAGAGTGTCGAGGAGGAGAAAACGTGGAGTCATGGGCCTGGGAACAACGGATTGGAAGGTGGCTTCCCGGGAGCTGCGGCGGGGAAAAGCGTGAATCTTGAGGGCGGGGACTCAGCGAATATTTGCATACCCAGAATTCACTGCTTGCGATATAGTTTCGATTTACTATTTCAATTTATCGTAGATTTCTTTTAAACATAGTATTTCGATGAATGAGCCTTAACCCACTTAAGAGAAAAAATCTGCTGCAAACTCTTAACCTGGACTTACACTTGACGCCCTTCAGCCTCACTGTGTTATATTTCTCTGTAGTGTACAATATATTCTTGTTGCTTCTTTATTTGATATGTAGTAGTTTGTATCTCTAAATTATTTATAGAATGGCCATTCTCTTTTTTTCTTAAAGAAAATACATGTGCCATATGAAATACATACCACCATGGTCAGGAAATAAGAATAAGAAGAAGGAATAGAAGAACTGATAAAGAAGAATTGCTCCTTTTAAAATGTTATTTTTCTTAAAATATACTTTATATAACATATAACATGCATATGTGTATANGAGGGCGGGGACTCAGCGAATATTTGCATACCCAGAATTCACTGCTTGCGATATAGTTTCGATTTACTATTTCAATTTATCGTAGATTTCTTTTAAACATAGTATTTCGATGAATGAGCCTTAACCCACTTAAGAGAAAAAATCTGCTGCAAACTCTTAACCTGGACTTACACTTGACGCCCTTCAGCCTCACTGTGTTATATTTCTCTGTAGTGTACAATATATTCTTGTTGCTTCTTTATTTGATATGTAGTAGTTTGTATCTCTAAATTATTTATAGAATGGCCATTCTCTTTTTTTCTTAAAGAAAATACATGTGCCATATGAAATACATACCACCATGGTCAGGAAATAAGAATAAGAAGAAGGAATAGAAGAACTGATAAAGAAGAATTGCTCCTTTTAAAATGTTATTTTTCTTAAAATATACTTTATATAACATATAACATGCATATGTGTATATATATGTATGTATGTGTGTTTGGTGTATGCAAAAAAATTGTGTCTGGGTTCACCATTAATATGAAGAAGACACTAGAGACAATCACGAATCAGACATCCAGGAGAACCCTGGAAATCTAGAAAGGATCAGCAGTTTGGATGTAGCTGAGAAAATAGCCCTGTTATTCCAGTTTCCCCAAGTGATTCCATTTTGGAAGGCCCTAGATGGGGAAACCACATGGAAAAGACATTGACTAAAGTAAACTGTAGTCTCCTTGTGGACTCCACTTCCCCCACTAATAGTCAGCCATATTCCTATTAAATTATCGAATATTTCATCAGTATATCTAGGAAACAGAAGTGTCTGTCTGTTGTTTTGTTTGTTTACAGCAGGGTATCCTTCAAGAATAGATCTAAGAGAAATACAAAACGTGACATACTCTTGAAACTCATCAACTGCTACAAATATATCAATCATTATAAATATACTCTTCACTAGTCTACTTGTTGTACATTGTGTTAAATGTATTGATTGTTATCTCTCAGAAGTATCCATTGAACAGTGTTTAAACATAAGAGGCAAAGTTAACTTTAAAAATAAGTGGAGGGACTTCCTGGTGGTCTGGTAGAGAGACTTCACCTTCCAATGAGGGCGATGTCAACAACAACAAGAACAAATGCACAATGTGAGTGTTGCGAGTTAAGTTTTATTTGGGGCAAAATGAGAACGGTAGCCCAGGAGACAGCATCTCAGATAGCTCTGAGAAACCGCTCCAAAGGAGCAGGGTGAAAGGTCAGTATATATGTGATTTTGGTGAAGGTGGAATACATGCAGTCGAGCACATATTTTTCCAGAAGCTTTGTGCTAGTCATGAGAAATAGTCATCACCATGAAGGATTTCATGCCTTTCTGGATATGAGGATGTCGACTTAGAAGAAAAAATGCACTACATGAGAGTTGCAAGTTAAGTTTTATTTGGGGCAAAATGGAGAGTGCAGCCCTGGAGCCAGCACCTGAGATAGCTCTGAGAAACTGCTCCAAAGAGGCAGGGGAGAAGGTCAGTATATATGTGATTTTGGTGAAGGGGAAATCCATGCCATGAAGCACTTTTTCCAGAAGGCTTCTACTAGTCTTCTGAAATCTTCACTAGTCACGAGGAACAGTGTCACCATGGAGGTTTTAGTGGTTTTCTAGATATGAGGAGATGCAAGAACTGGGCTCATAAAATCAGCTCCGGAGAATATCTAACTATCTGAAGACCTGCCCAGCCACTTTTCCCAGAGCGCAGAGGGCCTCATTTCTGCTCTCCACCCTGAACTCTTTCGGGGGTGTTAGAGGTCAGCAGCTGCAGCAGCACGGTCTAATCCTTGTAGAGATAGATGGCAAGCACCCACGGCAAGTGCCGATTTGTAGTTGACGGGGAGGTGGGTTTGATCTCTGGTTGGGGCTGGGATCCCCTGTGGCTTGCAGCCAAAAAAACTAGAACAGAACCAACAGAAGCAATCTTGTAACAAATTCAATAAAGACTTTGGAAATGGTCCACATTAAAAAAAAGTCTTAAAAGAGAAGTAAGTGAAGAAATTGGGCAAAAGCAAGTAGAGTGAACTGCTCAACATAATCAGTTCTAAACTTCCAAACAGCCAAGACAAGAAGAGAAACACAGGCAGTTACATGATCCAGCATTCATCAAGCATAGACTAACTCTTAAGGTGTTCCCTTTTCGCCAGTCCTAGCCAAGAGAACAGTATAAAAGTGAAGAAGGACCTTATCAAGGACCCCATGAAAAATAATTATTTGGTATGTTTGTTCTTCTAGTAGGCCAATGGAAATAAAAAAGCAATTCTGAAGCAAAGAGCTTAGGGATCAGAACAATTTTGTCTGGATGAGAATCTTTCTGATGGATCCTTTTGTCCAAGGATAAATGGTAGAGGTGTGGTTCTTAGAATAATTGGGAAAATGATCCAGCTGTTGGAATCAGCTGGGGATCTTTTCAGACTCCATAAGCACCTCCCCATTGCCATCCTCTGTGAGATTTACTAGGACTCTTGGATTTTTTTAATTGAAATAATATCAATTGACAGTGTTGTATTAGTTTCAGGTGTACAGAAGAGTGATTCAGATATATATTCTCTTTTTACATACTCTTCCAGTATAGAACTCTAGGATGTTTGTCCTGAAATTTACTAACAATGAGCCTGAAGTGCATCACTCCTGTGTGTTGGAACGGGAACCTCTTGGAGAATGGAGGTTGTGGTGAGAGTGTCATCCAGAGCAGACAGAAAACCACCTAGGGAGCGTTCTCCGTGAACTGCCTTGATGTCACCCTACACCTGGGAATCTGTGTCCCAGATGGAGCCATGCCCATGTATTAACTCCCTTACCACGTGGTTCTGATGCAAAACTCCCTTGAGAAGTGTCAGCTAGAGCAATGGATGGAACATGTAGTGTTTGAACAAGCTCCCCCAAATATTTTTTTTCAAGAAAAATTTTCAGAAAGACTGAATTCCAAGCTATACTCCCTAGTAAACATACACAGAGTGCCACTCTGTCATTTCAGTTGATCAGTCCTGTGATGGATTTACCAGTTAGCTCATCCCAACATGGAGGAGGCATCTGCTGATTAAAGCAGAGGATACCAACAGAGGGGCATTCCTAACAGGCAGTCTTCCTCCTCTGCCTACTCACGTGTCTCTGAACACAGGTAAGATAGTCTGTGGGTCAGAATCCAGATTCCACCTGTTTCTTTGGATCCTTGACCTTTGGAGGTGCCCCGTGGTGTGGGAATCTACTTCTATACCTCTAGGCCTTGCTCAAAATGCCACTGATGGAAAGAGATCATATTGATATTGTACATTTGATGCCTGGAAAGAAAAAAATCTGATATCTAAAATATTTTCAGTGCACACCAAATTGATTTAAATTAAATTTATATATAACAGTGATGTGAATGACATTCACTGTTCTCAGACAACACAGATAGAGGGACTACCCACCTGGCCCAGATAATTTGACATGCCTTGAGATTCCTGAACCAACATGTTTGACAAGAGTCAATGTCATTCACATCAACATTAGTATATATAAACATTATTACAAAATATTACATAATATATATTATATGTAATATATTGCATATATTATTATAAATATTTATAACTATATAAATATGTATTAAATGTTATTAAAATGTAATTTCTAAACTATAAAAAATGGAGGATGAGAAGAAAAATGGTGCAGGAGGAGCGGCAGCTGTGACGGTGCAGGTCGGCCAAGAGGAGCTACCCCACGTCCATGGTAAGGAGCAGTGGCTGCACTTTGCTGGAGCAGCCGTGAATAGATACCCCACGTCCAAGATAAGAGAAACTCAAGTAAGTTATGCCCAACCTAGACAGCTTATTCAAAAGCACAGACATTACTTTGTCAACAAAGGTCCGTTTACTCAAGGCAATGGTTTTACCAGTGGTCATGTATGGATGTGAGAGTTGGACTATAAAGAAAGCTGAGCACTGAAGTATTGATGCTTTTGAACCATGGTGTTGCAGAAGACTCTTGAGAGTCCCTTGGACTGCAAGGAGGTCTAACCAGTCCATCCTAAAGGAGATCAGTCCTGAATATTCATTGGAAGGACTAATGTTGAAGCTGAAACTCCAATCCTTTGGCCACCTGATGCGAAGAGCTGACTCATTTGGGAAGAACCTGATGCTGGGAAAGATTGAAGGCAGGAGGAGAAGGGGACGACAGAGGATGAGATGGTTGGATGGCATCACTGACTCAATGGCCATGGGTTTGGGTGGACTCCAGGAGTTGGTGATGGACAGGGAGGCCTGGCGTGCTGCGGTTCATGGGGTCACAGAGTCGGACATGACTGAGTGACTGAACTGAAGTGAACTGAACTGAGGAGAAAAGGAGTAAAAGGAAAGAAAAAAGGACAGAAAAGCCCTCAGTGTGCTGTGGAGGCAATGCAGGCTTGGCCCACTCCTGACAGACACATGAAAAAGCTCCAGAAATTTCTCCTACTCTGGCCTAGTCTGTGAGCAACCCAGAGAGACTTTCATCAGGGCTCTTCTTCCCTTTTTCGTACCCAGTTTATAAAAACATTCCTGAAAATGAGGGTAGGGCATACATAACAGGGAGGTGAGCACACAGAAAATTCAGCTCACTGTGACTGGTTGAAGGGACGTTGATCAGAAACTGGTTTCTTGCCACCAATAATGAGTGGCCCTGAACTTGTAACAGCCTTTAGAAAACTAAAAGATACCCCGTGGAAACAGTTCACTCAGCCACTCACCAGTAAAATTTACCTGGTTTTCACCACAAAATCAATTTCACTTAAGAAAAAAGATGGATCTGAATGGATTTGCCTTTCTATTTTAGTTCCAATAGCTAAGTAATATCTTGAGATTAGAGTAGTGTGTTTTCTTTTTCTCAGGCTTTATAAGGAACTATGAGAATCTACATCATTCGCTGGGAGGTTATTTCTTTTAATATTTTCATTGCAGGCAGATTCTTTACTGTCTGAGCCACTAGGGAAGCCCGCAATATTTTTGATGCCTGCATAGTTGCTCAGTTGTGTCCAGCTCTTTGCAATCCCATGGGTTGTAGCCTGCCAGGCTCCTCTGTCCATGGGATTCTCCAGGCAAGGATACTGGAGTGGGTAGCCATGCCCTCCTCAAGGGGATCTTCCTGACCCAGGGATCGAACCCACATCTCTTGCATCTCCTGCACTGGGAGGTGGGTTCTTTACCACTACGGCTACCTGGTAAGCCCAGCTTATTGACAGAGGAGGTAGGGGGAGATGGATTTCATTCTTTTATTCAAAAGGCAGGCCTGGGATACTGGTGCTACTTGCATTGAATATTCCTGTCCTGAAAGGTGGGTGGAAGGATATTCCATCACATTCAATTTCCTATTTCCATTTCAAATACAATGATCTGGTTTTGAGGAAAGACAGAATAATTGTGCTTATACAGTTTGTTAGGAGTTACCAGAAATTTCTTATTTTTACTACCTTGAAAATTGGTGGAAGGGAAAAAAAACCCTGTAGGAATGTTGTAGATATGTTGGCATCTTGCATTTCCTTTTGTACTTTTGAAAATGTTCATTAAAAAAAAAGACTTGTGGGGACTTCGATGGTGGTCCAGTGACTAAAGACTCCGCACGCCCGATGCAGGGGACCGGCGCTGGATCCCTGGTCAGGGAGCTAGATGCCACGTGCCACAACTAAGAGTTTGCATGCTGCAAGTAAAAATTTCCTGTGCCTCAACTAAGATTTAGTGCAGCTGAATAGGTAAATGGGTAGATAGATAGTCCGACTTCTGCTCTGGCCTCCTACTTTCTAATATTGAAAGGAACTGTGACTTTTGCACAAAGTTCAACAAATATCTTTAAGAAGATTTAACAGTATACCTCCAGGGCTAGGATTTCTATTTCTTAAAATTTTCATTGTAAGATAAAGCATAAACACAAGAAACCACATAAAGCAAACATATGTCTTAGTGAAGGAGTCTAAGTCAAGCACCCTTGTGCTTGTAACCATTACCACATCCAGAAAGATTTTTGCGAACCAACCCAAAAGCCCGTTCTTTGTACCCAGTCCTCATCTCTTCCCACCCATTCCCCATAAGAAACCATTTTGGCTTTTCTAGTAATCACTTCCTTGCAATTTTTCATAGTTTTGTTATCCAGGTGGATGTACCTAGATATTATATACTTTTGCTGACATTTTAAACTTTGACGGCTTTTATATGTCTTTCAATCAAAAAGTTCCCTGCTCATTCCTTTCTTTTGCTTATAACTTACATGATGAAGTTCATAGACTTTGAACAGTAGTGTTTTGACAGCATGGCATTTGCTGATGGCAGACTCGTGGTTTCCAGCTTTCAAGATGGGTGCCAATGACCCACACTTCCTGTCATTCATACACTTGTATAGTCCCATCCTACACGGTATCAGGGTTGGTCTGTGTGACCAACAAATACAGCCAAAGTGATAGTGTGGGGCTTCTAAGGTTTTGCCATCAATGACATTGTGCTGTGTCTCTTTTTCTTCCTTAGATTGCTGCTGCTGCTACTGCTAAGTCGCTTCGGTCATGTCTGACTCTGTGCGACCCCACAGATGGCAGCCCAACAGGCTCCCCCGTCCCTGGGATTCTCCAGGCAAGAACACTGGAATGGGTTGCCATTTCCTTCTCCAATGCATGAAAGTGAAAAGTGAAAATGAAGTCGCTCAGTCGTGTCTGACTCCCAGCGACCCCATGGACTGCAACCCACCAGGCTCCTCCGTCCATGGAATTTTCCAGGCAAGAGTACTGGAGTGGAGTGCCATTGCTCTTCCTTAGATTACTCAGCAGGAAATCAGCTACCACATCATGAGGACATTTAAGCAGCCTGGGAGTGGCCCATGTGAGGAGGAGCTGAGGCATCCCACCTACAGCCAGAATTAACTTAGCTGCCATGTGAATGACCCACCTTGGAAGCAGGTATTCCAGCCCTGGTCAGGCCTTCAGATGACATCTGCCTCAGCTAACATCTTGACTGTGACCTCATGTGTGACCCTGAGCCAGAACCACCCTGCCAAAACACTCTAGAATTCCTGACCCAAGGAAACTGTGAGTATAACTGTGAATTGTTGTCCTAAGCCACTATGTTTTGGGGTCATTTGTTATGCTGCAGTAAACAGCTAACAGCAGTAAATAACGAACACAGCACTCTTGACTCACACAGCTCAATATATTCCTCTGTCTTCCACATTTCTGCAATTCAACATCTGGATCCTGAGATTTGTCAGTCTCAAGTCACTTCTCTTTGACCCAAACCATAGGATGGCATGGTGTTTTCCTGTTGGGTGGCTCACAGTGTCTGTCTGTCTCTGTTTAATGATGTCACCAGCCATTGATGTCTAACACCTATACATTATCTGTATATTCATCAGGGGTTGCAAAATGGTTATTATTTTTAAACTTTAGCTGTTCTTTTTCATTTATTAGTTGGAATACTTTAATAGAGAAAGACTCTCCTCATCTACTCTCTGTTACCTACTGGTATAGTTCATAGATGCTTACTCCTTGGAAGAAAAGTTATGACTAAGCTAGACAGCATATTAAAAAGCAGAGACATTACTTTCCCAACAAAGGTCTGTCTAGTCAAAGCTATGGTTTTTCCATTGGTCATGTATGGATATGAGAGTTGGACTATAAAGAAAGATGAGGGCTGAAGAATTGATGCTTTTGAACTGTGGTGTTGCAGAAGACTCTTGAGAGTCCCTTGGACTGCAAGGAGATCCAACCAGTCCATTCTGAAGGAGATCAGTCCTGAATATTCACTGGAAGGACTAATGCTGAAGCTGAAACTCCAATCCTTTGGCCACCTGATCCGAAGAGCTGACTCGTTTGAAAAGATCCTAATGCTGGGAAAGACTGAGGATGAGAGGAAAAGGGGACGACAGAGGATGAGATGGTTGGATGGCATCACTGACTCAATGGACATGAGTTGGAACAAGCTCTGGGAGATGGTGAAGGACAGAGGAGCCTGGCGTCCTGCAGTCCATGGGGTCGCAAAGAGTCGGACACAACTGAGTGACTGAACAGCAATAGTAGTCGATTTACAGTGTTGCATTAGTCAGGTGTGCGGAACAGTGATTCATATATATCCTTTTTCACATTCTTCTCAGTGATCAGTTAGTACACAACATTGAGTATAGTTCCCCAAGCTATACAGTAGGTTCTTATTGGTTATCTATTTTATATATGTATACAAGATACATATATATATAATATATATAGTAGTGTGCATATGTTAACACTAAACTTCTATTTTATCCCTTCTCCCCCCACCTCTTCCCCTTTGGTAATCATAAGTTTGTTTTCTGTGTTTACTGGTCTATTTCTTCACCTGATCTTTGCTGTTGTTACTTCTCTTGCATTATAGCAGGCATTGTTTCTGCATTCCTTTTTCCCTTAAAATCATTAACTATTGAGACCTGTTCAAGGGCAAGCATTGTGTCCAGGCTTAGATCACAAAATGGCTTAAGCCAAATATGGCTCCTGTTATGTCAAGAAAGCCTTGCCTGCTTCATTCTCCAGGGAACCATTACAGTCTTTCTCTTGTGGGTATACACAGGTTTAAAAATGACAAACATATGCATAAGTCATTGCATTAGAGTTTGTACAACAACCTAAATGTCCATCAATAGGGAACTGTAAATAAATGATGGTGCACCCATAGAATGCCATAGAAAACTATAGACTTCAAACACAATAAGGCCATTCATGTGTACTAACAGGGAATAATTTGTAAATGACTCTGTTACACGGAAATAAGGAAGTAGAAACTATGTAAATTTTGACATTTTTTATTGATAAGACCAGGCAAGAATTTGTAAGAATCTGGGAATAGTGGTTGCCTCCAAGGGGAGAATTGGGAGATGGGTATCAAATGAAAACCAGATCCAATAATTCAAGACTTTATTCAGAAAGATTGTAGTGATGGGGTGCAAGAGATGATTATAACAGGAAGAACACCTCAGCACAGATCTGCCGGCTCTCAAGGGTTAGACAGGAAGGGGTCTTCCTCCATAAGGAAGGACCAGGTAAGGCAAGACACGGGACAGTCCTCCAAGAATGCCTGCACCAGAAGCTTCGCCTATCCTCAGGAGGGTTATCTATTGGTTCAAGCTGATAGGATTCCAGGGTCTCGGGAAAAGAGAGGAACTTCACCAAAGTTTGGCTGTCAAGCATTTTGTTTTGATGGATCACTGGGGACAACAGTTCAGCAAATCATTTTTAAGGCAAAAAAGCATTTTGAGCCTGTATCTGGCCTTGTAGTACATCACAAGGGTTTTATGCACGAGAGTCTTATCTAAGTCCTATGGGGAAAGGTGGTTCCTTGCTGTAAGCCTTTTCCTGGAACACAAAAGCATAGGGATATTTCTTAACTTTCTACCATTTTCCATGCACACAGGGCTCCAGTAGAGATCAATGGCCTTGTTGCAGAGAGAAGAAACAGGGTGTGCTTTTCATGGCATATGTACTTTGTACTTGTGAATTTTATCTGTCACAAAATTAGAAGTTTATGGGCTTCCCAATGGCACCCCACTCCAGTACTCTTGCTTGGAAAATCCCATGGATGGAGGAGCCTGGTAGGCTGCAGTCCATGGGGTAGCTAAGAGTCGGACACGACTGAGCGACTTCACTTTCACTTTTCACTTTCCACTTTCATGCATTGCAGAAGGAAATGGCAACCCACTCCAGTGTTCTTGCCTGGAGAATCCCAGTGACGGGGGAGCCTTGTGGGCTGCCATCTATGGGGTCGCACAGAGTAGGACACAGACAGAGTCTGAGGTGACTTAGCAGCAGCAGCAGCAGCATGGACTTCCCTGGTAGTCCAGTGGCCAAGACTCTTTGCTTCCACTGCAGTGGGCACAGGTTTGATTCCTGATCAGGGAAGTTCTACATGCCATGTGATATGGCAAAAAAAAAAAGAAGTTTAAACAAATATAAAATTTTAAAATAAACTTTAAATAAGAGAAGACCCAAAATTCCAGCAACCTCTTTCTTGGGCAATGTTTCTTTTCTTTTTTAAAACTTTATTTTTATACTGAAGTATAGCAGATTAACCGTGTGGTAGTTTCAGGTGAACAGTGAAGGCACTCAACCATGTATATATACATGTGTTCATTCTCCTCCAAAATCCTGTCCCACCCAGGCTGCCACATGACATTGAGCAGAATTCCCTGTGCTCTACAGTAGATCCTTCTTGGTTATCCATTTTAAATACAGCAGTGTATATGTGTCCATCCCAAACTCCCAAACTATCCTGTTTCCTCCCTCTTCCCCCCTGGTTACCATAAGTTCATTCTCTAAGTCTGTGAGTCTGTTCCTATTTCGTAAATATCTTCATGTGTATAATTTCTTTTTAGATTCCACATATATGGGATATCATGCAATATTACTCCTTCTCTATCTGACTTAGTTCACTCAGTATGACAATATCTAGGTGTATCCATGTTGCTACAGATGGCATTCTTTCATTCTTTGTTACGACTGAGGAATATTTAAGAAGGAAATGGCAACCCACTCCAGTGTTCTTGCCTGGAGAATCCCAGTGACGGGGGAGCCTTGTGGGCTGCCATCTATGGGGTCGCACAGAGTAGGACACAGACAGAGTCTGAGGTGACTTAGCAGCAGCAGCAGCAGCATGGACTTCCCTGGTAGTCCAGTGGCCAAGACTCTTTGCTTCCACTGCAGTGGGCACAGGTTTGATTCCTGATCAGGGAAGTTCTACATGCCATGTGATATGGCAAAAAAAAAAAGAAGTTTAAACAAATATAAAATTTTAAAATAAACTTTAAATAAGAGAAGACCCAAAATTCCAGCAACCTCTTTCTTGGGCAATGTTTCTTTTCTTTTTTAAAACTTTATTTTTATACTGAAGTATAGCAGATTAACCGTGTGGTAGTTTCAGGTGAACAGTGAAGGCACTCAACCATGTATATATACATGTGTTCATTCTCCTCCAAAATCCTGTCCCACCCAGGCTGCCACATGACATTGAGCAGAATTCCCTGTGCTCTACAGTAGATCCTTCTTGGTTATCCATTTTAAATACAGCAGTGTATATGTGTCCATCCCAAACTCCCAAACTATCCTGTTTCCTCCCTCTTCCCCCCTGGTTACCATAAGTTCATTCTCTAAGTCTGTGAGTCTGTTCCTATTTCGTAAATATCTTCATGTGTATAATTTCTTTTTAGATTCCACATATATGGGATATCATGCAATATTACTCCTTCTCTATCTGACTTAGTTCACTCAGTATGACAATATCTAGGTGTATCCATGTTGCTACAGATGGCATTCTTTCATTCTTTGTTACGACTGAGGAATATTTCATTGTGTGTATATGTATGTATCCACCTCGTCTTCTTTATCCATTCACCTGTCAGTGGACGTTTAGGTTGTTTCCATGTCCTGGCTATTGTAAACAGTGCTGCAGTGAATACCAGGGTGCATGTATCTGTGGCCAGTGTTTCTTAGAACTTTGATGAAAGCACTGAGGTTAGAAACTTTCCAGTGTTTTGAGGGCTCGGCTCTGAGTTTCCCTGCTACGCATGGGAGGGGTGCTGTGTGGGTGAAAGTGGCACACTGCTGGGTACAGAATCCACCCCCTCTCTCTGCGTTTGATTGGACAGATAGGCATTCTACTCCCCGCGAATGTGCCGAGTTTGCTTTTCTTATCTCCACTTCACACACAAGAACAAACCATGAAAGAGGAGACAAACTGTAGCCCAGGTATATGTGAATGGAGCATTCCTGGTCCTCTGCTGAAAGGGATTTGCTGAGGCCCTGTGGTGGTCACGTGGAGCCCTTGTGAAGCTAACTGAAGACAATTGGGCAGAGTTGGAGGATTTTCTCTTCCCACTGGGGACTAACCTTTTTGAAATCTTCATTGTTGACCTCAGCCAGAAGTCTTGCCATGCCCTCATCAGTGTGTCAGTGTTCCAGCTGACAGGTGCATAGGCAGCATCTGCACTCCTAAAGATGCTGGTCTTGCCAGGACCCAGGTTGTATAGAGTGTTTGTTCACTTGATCTACCTCTTCTGAGCACCAGAAACTTGATATCAGTCACCAGTTAAAGCTCACCAGCCCAGTTGTCTTAACAATGCTTTAAAAGTTTCTTTTACTAAAGATATCATAATAGCTGAATAAATAAACCTACTCTCAGGACATGAACTCTGTACAGCTTTGTAAATACAGTTTTCCCTCAGTATCTGCAGGGAATTGGTTCTAGGACATCCCACCCCCAACCCTTCGGATACCAAGATCCATGGATCCCCAAGTCCCTTATATAAAATAGGGCAGTACTATGAAAGGAAAGTCAAAGTAGAGTCAGGATTGCTAAGTGTGTGTGTGTGTGTGTGTGTGTGTGTGTGTGTGTGTGTGTNTATTCATTGGAAGGACTAATGTTGAAGCTGAAACTCCAATCCTTTGGCCACCTGATGCGAAGAGCTGACTAATTTGAAAAGACCCTGATTCTGGGAAAGATTGAGGGCGAGAAGGGAAGGGGACAATAGAGGATGACATGGTTGGATGGCTCAATGGACATGAGTTTGAGTAAACTTCTGGAGTTGGTGATGGACAGGGAGGCCTGGTGGGCTGCAGTCCATGCCGTCACAAAGAGTTGGACACATACTGAGCGACTGAACTGAACTCAACGGAATAGTTCATAGAGGAAAGGTGGGATAAATCTCTGATTCACTTCATTTATCATTTCTTAAGACTACAAATTAGTGTCCTATCCTCCTATCAAGGTGGAAATTATCATCATCATTCTGAATACTATTATGAATTGATGTATTTAAGTATTTGATGGATTTCAGTCCATGGCAATTAGTATTACTCTTAGAGCTTATATTTGGCCCGTGGGAGCCTCATCAAGTTGGTTTCTAGGTCATCTGATGTGATCCTGGATGCTTTCGAGAGTGTCCTTGCTATCTGTTGTCAGAAGATGTTCCAGACTCTGTTGTGTCATGTCAGCCTTTTGATAGTGATGTTATTGTCCAGAAATGCCTGAAGTGCTCACCTGGGCCCCCACTACCTTTGGCAGCCCCCATAGACACTTCCCAAATGAGAGCCAATATTGTGGCTGGACCAGCCTTTGTGGTTCTTATGATTATGAAATGTACCTTAGCACCAAGCCTCAGGGAACTTTGAAGAAAGTGATTTATTAGTCACAAATCTGGGAAGGTACCTGACATGCCCAAGGACCATACAGCCAGATCACCAATAGAGAGAGGAGGGGGAGGGGGTGCAGCCCTGGGGCTCTCCCTTTACTAGGGTCTGAAACTCCAATACTTTGGCCACCTCATGTGAAAAGTTGAGTCACTGGAAAAGACTCTGAAGCTAGGAGGCATTGAGGGCAGGAGGAGAAGGATATGACAGAGGATGAGATGGCTGGAAGGCATCACCGACTCGATGGACATGAGTCTGGGTAAACTCCGAGAGTTGGTGATGGACAGGGAGGCCTTGCGTGTTGCAGTTCATGGGGTCGCAAAGAGTCAGACACGAGTGAGCGACTGAACTGAGCTGAGCTGAACTGAAAGAAGTCCAAGCCTGTGAGTCTGGGAACCTGGCAAAAAACTCCAAGCCTAATACTCTTAAGATAGTATAAGCCACTGATTTCTTCCTCTAATCCTCCATAAGAACAGTTTAAAGTGTCTCCAACTGTAAACATTTCATTGTCATAGACCTGTTTAGGGTTGGTCCTCGTAAAGTGAGTTGCCTTTCCAAATCTATAGTTCTTCATCGTTATCAGTGCTCCTTTTGTATGTCTCCAGCTTCCACAATTCCTTGTCTCTCTCAATTCTTCATTCTCTTCTGGAATTCTCCATTCCCTCCGCCAATATCCTGTATTTCCTACAATTCTTGATCTCTCCATGATTCTTTTTGCTCTTTTATAATTCTCTTTCCCCCCATTTCTTACTCACTCCCCCATCACTACTTTTCCAACAATTCCTCATTCTCTGGCCCAATTCCAGGTAGTCCCTACGATTCCCTATTTTTTTTTTNGTGTGTGTGTGTGTGTGTGTGTGTGTGTGTGTGTGTGTGTGTATGTGCGCTCAGTCATGGCCAACTCTTCGCAACCCCATGGACTGGAGCCAGCCAGGCTCCTCTGTCCATGAGACTTCCCAGGGAAAAATACTGGAGTGGGTTGCCATTCCTTCTCCTAGGGATCTTCCCGACCCAGGGTTCAAACCCATATCTCCTGCCATCTCCTGCAGTGGGACGTGGATTCTTTACCACTGTGTTAACTGGGAAGCCCAGTATTGCTAAGAGAGCTGTCTAAAATGGGGCCAGGAGGCCACTGAGGAGGTGGTTTTACATCTTAGCCCAGATGGAATCTGGACTTTTGACCACATTTTGTCTTAACGCAAGCATCCAGAACATCTGCACAATGTTCCAGAAATTTCAGATACTTATGGGATCGTTATCCTAAATAACTTGTGACAGCCTAGCCCTTAAGGACAAATACATCCTTTTTGTATCAGAACCAATCATAATTCTTGCAGGAAAACTTTAATAACCTCGTGACTTTTGCCTTTCTCTTCCCCAGGTCAGTCTTTGTTTTATCTGAATCTGTGTCTTCTGAATTGAAATTTCTTACACCCCAAGTCTTCTCTTGGAGAAGATAATGGCAACGCACTCTAATATTCTTGCCTGAGCGATCCCATGGGCCGAGGAGTCTAGCATGCTGCAGTCCATGGAGTCATAAAGAGTCAGACCTGACTTAGGAACTAAACAAGAAGTAAAGCTCTTTGTTCTTTGCAGCTTTGATACTGATTATGGTTCAATAGCATTTGCATATAACCTACTCAATCTTTCCGTAAAGTTTAAATCATCTCTGCTGCTGCTGCTAAGTCGCTTCAGTCGTGTCCAACTCTGTGCAGCGACCCCATAGACGGCAGCCCACCAGGCTCCCCCGTCCCTGGGATTCTCCAGGCAAGAACACTGGAGTGAATTGCCATTTCCTTCTCCAATGCATGAAAGTGAAAAGGGTAAGTGAAGTCACTCAGTCATGTCTGACTCTTAGCGACCCCATGGACTGCAGCCTACCAGGCTCCTCCGTCCATGGGATTTTCCAGGCAAGAGTACTGGAGTGGGGTGCCATTGCCTTCTCCTAAATCATCTCTAGATTACTTATAATACTAACACAATGGAAAATGCTGTGGAAATAGTTGCCAGACTGTGGCAAATTCAAGTTTTGCTTCTTGGAACTTTCAGGAATTTTTTTGTCTGAGTATTTTTGACCCATTGTTGGTTGAATCCATAGATTTGGACCCTGTGGATGCAGAGGGCTGATTGTAGTGGGCTCGAGCAGATAGAGATTGATCAGAACAAGGCTGGAGATGGACTAGTGCTTATGTGTGCTCAGTTGCTTCAGTTGTGTCTGACTCTTGTGACTCCATGGATCATAGCCTGCCAGGCTCCTCTGTCCATGGGATTTCCCAGGCAGGAATGCTGAGTGGGTTGCCATGCCCCCCTCCAGGGGATCCTCTCTACCCAGGGGTCCAACCTGCAGGAGATGGACTAGTTATGACATCAACTCCCAAGTCAGCTTTAGATGGGAATGTTGATTCTGACACAGAAGGGCCTGAGAATGTCCTAAGCACGGGCCTTGCTGACCTCTACCTGCAGGAGCCTAGTTGACTAAGGCCCCAGCGGCTGTGCTCTGAACACCGTCTCAGCATCTGTGTTGAGGCCATGCCTCCTGAGCAGGGCTCCCCGCCAGTGGCCAAGTGTGACAGGACCCTGAGGCAGCCTGTTAACGGAGACACTTTCCTCTGTTGGTGGACTTGGGCTCCAAGACACCCGAGCAGCTTGGGTGACCCTTTCTTAGTCTGCACAGGAGTCTAGGGTGCTTCCACCAGCCTGCCCTCCTGCTCCCCTTCATCCTCCATCAAGGACTGAAGTGGCTCCAGCCTTCCCCAGCGTCCTTCTCAATTTCTCCCACAGGCGTTTGCCCTCATAAAATCCTCACATGTTTAAGCCCATCGCGAATGCTTCCACAGAGGACCTACACTAACACAAGGCCCCACCCAGATTCTTGGTTCTTTTTGTGGTTTTGGGCCTCATGTCCCTACACTCGGGGGTGTTTTGTGCCAGCCTCACCTGTATGCTTTCTTTTATTTAAATGCTCTGTCTCAATTATAAGGGCCCCTGGTGGCCCAGACGGTAAACAATCTGCCTGCCATGCAGGAAACGTGGGTTTGATCCCTGGGTTGGGAAGATCCCCTGGAGAAGGGCATGGCAACCCACTCCAGTATTCTTGCCTGGAGAATCCCCATGGACAGAGGAGCCTGGTGGGCTTCAGTCCACGGGGTCACAAAGAATCAGATACGACTGATAACAAGTCTTAGTCTGGGATTTCTTTTCAGAGAGCGTACATCCTTTATTGGTTGTGTTTTTAAGATTTAGATTCTGCCGTCCCTAACTGTTATGGCACAGATTTGAGAAATTCCAGCACATTACGTCTGAACTTTGATACAGGCTGGAAAACACTGGCTGCCGTTCCCCAGTGACTTAGCAGGTCTTTTGTTTGTCTCAGGACATTCTGGGCTTTGCCTTTCTAAGTTGGACTGAAGCTGTTGAAGTGGGTTAAAATGGTAGGAATTTTTGGTGCACGTGAGAGCAAATCACAGATTGAAAATGACCCCTGAAGTTTCCCCTGGCCCAGAAGTCACTGACTAGGTGATAAATCAGGTGTCTGATTCCAGTGTACTCACTGACTGGTTTACTGCTTAACCCCATTTACAGTCATTGTGGGGCTACACGCATTCAGGTCATATTGTTTCAGTTCATTGCAAATTATGTTGTTGGAGTGGAATTTTGCTACGTCAAATATTGAATAATATTAGTGGAAAACAGTTTGAGTTCAAGAACGTTCATTTTGAAAATGAGTCATGTGTACCTAGGAAATGGTAATACTATCTCCAGGAAGGGATATTGAGTGATAAGAGGACACGGGCAAAGGGGAGGCTGACTTTTGGCTTAAGGAGTCTTTAAAGAGTCCATATGTATGTATAGGGGCTTCCCAGGTGTCTCAGTGTGTAAAAAAATCTGCCTGCAAGGCAGGAGATGAAGGAGTCGTGGGTTTGATCCCTGAGTTGGGTAGATCCCCTGGAGGAGGAAATGGCAACCCACTCCAGTATTTATTCTTGCATGGAGAACCCCCATGGACAGAGGAGGCTGGTGGGTTACAGTCCAGGGGGTCGCCAAGAGTTGGACACAACTGAAGCGACTAAGCACACACGCATGAATGTACAGGCATGAAAGTACTTCAGAGAGAAGGTAGCTATCCATAATATGACAATGTTCTTCCCACTGAAAAGGTGAAATATCCCTATGCCTTTAAAAGCTGTTGGCATTTGAGAGGGGGAGAGGCTGCTGACAGAGAGGTACAGCATTTCTAAACTAACATATGGAAAGTATTATTGACCAAGAAGTGAAAGAGTCCTGAATTACATCCAGGAGATCTCCCTGGTTATAATTATAAACACAAAATCATCGATGTATAAATGCAGCAATACAAAGCCCTCAGCTCTTGGCCAGAGGTCAGCAAAGACTTTTTTTTTCCATTCCAAAGCCAATGATTTATATTTATAACGCTTCCAAGTTGAAACTAGCATTCTCATTACATTTATTTATAAAAATGATAAATGGGCCATTTCCTGATGAATGAGCAGATTTTCTAGTTTCAATGGAAAATAAAGTACAAAAGAGGGACAATGTCACTGAGCAAAGACCTATGTTCCTTTTCTTTCTGGACTGACAACTCAAAGGGACATGAAAAATGGGCATGAGGCACACATTTCAGGGCTCCTCAGGGTAGAGTTTCAAGTGTGGCAAAGTGCACTAAACCGCTGTGTTTAACTTTCTGAATGGAGGCCGAGCCAGCCCTGTGAGGAGAGGAGCAGCGACACGGTCTGGAATAATAATACCAGACCTTGGAACACATGAGGCAGTGCCTAGGAGGTTGCCAGCCCATGACACTGTGATAGGAACTGCCGCTGTCAGACATGAAGGGATAGCAGAGGTCAATCAGCCACTCCTTCTGGGTTGCTAGCTCAGTCTAGGGTTGGTCCTCGTAAAGTGAGTTGCCTTTCCAAATCTCTACTTCATCGTTATCAGTGCTCCTTTTGTACTTCTCCAGCTTCCACAATTCCTCGTCTCTCTCAGTTCTTCATTCTCTTCCGGAACTCCATTCCCTCCGCCAATTTCCTATATTTCCTACAATTCTTGTTCGCTCCATGATTCTTTTTGCTCTTTTATCATTCTCTTTTCCCCCATTTCCTACTCACTCCCCCATCACTACTTCTCCAGCAATTCCTCATTCTCTGGCCCAATTCCAGGCAGCCCCTACGATTCCCTTTTTCCTCAATTCCACAAAGCCCTCTCTCTCACTCATCACTGTTCCCCCACAGTCCCCAGGGGCCCCATAATCCCCATCGCTCCCACGATTCTGTGTACCCACCACTATTCCCTGCGGCCCCCACAATCCCCCACTTGCTCCCACAACTCCATGAAGCCTCTCCACATAAGTTTCTCCCACAATGCCATCTAGCCGCCACAATCACTTACTTGTGCCCTCAAATCCTCATTGTCTCCACAAGTCAGTTTCTCCCAAAATTTCTCATTCTCTCCCACAATTCCGTGTTTTCTCTCCCATTTTTTCCTGTCAGGCAGTTCTCTACTCTCTTTCCCAGTTATCTCTTCTCTAGCAATCTTCATTCTTTCTCACAATTCCCAGCTCTCACAAGTCCCTATTTTTCCCACAGTTCCATACAGCTCCTTCAGTCTCCATTCACTTCCACAGTTCCACATCTCCTCTATAATCCTCTATCCTAAAATCCTCCCTGTTCTCTTGGGATTTTCCCATTCTCCCACACAGTTCTCCATTTTTCTCTCACAATTCTGTTTCCTCTTAATATTCTCCATTTACCCTCACACTTCTGTTTCTCTGTGTTGCTTCTCCATTCTCTTTTAAAATTCTGTTTTCTTCCAAGGCTCTCACAATTTTCCATTCTTTCCCACAATTCCTTATTACTCCCACAATTTCGTGTTTTTTCCCACAACTGTTTATTATACAACTTGACACAGAATTTGGTAATTCTGTCTTAAACTGTGTATTTCTCCTACCTATGAGTTTTCTGAAGTCAGAAAATATATGTTATTAGTTGTGTGACCCCTGTGTCTGTGCTGGTCACAGTGCATCCTGAACACAGGCACCAGTGCACACATTGCTTTATGAGATAAGCCTGTGCTAGAATGGAGCGCAATGTCTTTCATCAAGAAAATATTACTACGAAAAAAAAAGTCATCCTGATAAACACTGTGCTGAGTGGCATATCAGATGTACATTTTGGTATAAGCTTTGTGTCTCAGCTTAGACAGTAACTCACACTTCCTGGACTGGCAATCGGCTGGCACTGCCCTCTACCACTTACAGACTAGATCCTATGGTGTGAAGGGGCAGTCATGAAGCAGTAAGGGGCAGTAAAGGGATCAAGGAATTACTCTTGAAAAGCTCATTCATTCACCTGTACTTATGGAGCACCTGTGGCCTGCCAAGTTCTGTGTTAAGTGCTAGGAATACAGAAGTGAACAAGCTGAGCAGAGTCCCCGTGTGCGGGCCAGTCCTCTTTACCAGGGCCCAGGGTCCCTATCTCCTTGCTCAGAACTGTGTCTACACTGACCACGGCCACCTTCTGGTGCTCAATACCGAAACCGGGGCATCCACTGTGGGCCTGGACACATGAAAGTCTCCCGCCAGCAAAGTCAAGGAGCCTGTGAAGGAGGCCACTGGTGCAGAAAACCACCACGTTGACTGTGCCTGTGTCTCATCAGAAGAAGAATAAGATGGCGGAAGCCATCTGAGAGAAGGTTGTGAAGCACGGGGACCTCTTCATCATGAATAAGTTATAGTCCATCTTCTTTGAGAGAAGCTGGTGAAGGAAACCTGTCAGAAGATCCACAAGGACTGAAAACTGGACCATCTGGACATTCATCTTAATGGCTGGGATTCCAGCCTGGGGAAGACTTTTCTCTAAACACAAGAAAGGTGATGTCCTCACCAGTTAAATAGCCTTCTTGGAAGCCTGAGAGACCATGGTGGGTGAGGGGGTTGGTGAAAGCCATTGGAATCTCCAACTTCAGTGACTTCCAGATCAAAGGACTCTTTGCTGCTGCTGCTGCTGAGTCACTTCAGTCGTGTCCGACTCTGTGCAACCCCATAGATGGCAGCCCACCAGGTCCCTCTGTCCATGGGATTCTCCAGGCAAGAACACTGGAGTGGGTTGCCATTTCCTTCTCCAATGCCCGAAAGTACAAAGTGAAAGTGAAGTCGGGTTCCACTCTTCAAGACCCCACAGACTGCAGCCTACCAGGCTCCTCTATCCATGGGATTTTCCAGGCAAGAGTACTGGAGTGCGTTGCCATTGCCTTCTCCAGAAGGGACTCTTTATTTAACTTTTAAAAATAANTTTCCTTCTCCAATGCACGAAAGTACAAAGTGAAAGTGAAGTCGGGTTCCACTCTTCAAGACCCCACAGACTGCAGCCTACCAGGCTCCTCTATCCATGGGATTTTCCAGGCAAGAGTACTGGAGTGCGTTGCCATTGCCTTCTCCAGAAGGGACTCTTTATTTAACTTTTAAAAATAATTTTTTTTAATTGAAGTATAGGGACTTCCCTGGTGATTGAGTGGCTAAGACTCCACACTCCCAATGCAGAGCCCCCGGGTTTGATCCCTGATCAGGGAACTAGATCCCACATGCCACAACGAAGAGTTCATATGCTGCAACTAAGAACCAGCACAGCCAGACAAATAAATTAAAAAAAAATTTAAATGAAGTATGCTTGACCTACAATGTTGTGTTAATATCTGTCATACAGCAAAGTGGTTTTATACATATATACATATATTCACAAATATATATATATATATATACACACACACTCACACATCTTTTCTGAAGCATTTCTTTTCCATTATGGCTTATAGGATATTGCATATGTTCTCTGTACTCTACAGTAGTACCATGTTGTATGTTCAGACACACAATGCTGTTGAGCAGACCTGGAATGAAATACAGTGACTAACCAGCTTGTCACCCCTACTTCATACAGGAAGGAGGAATGGAGCCAGTAATGCCAGTCCAGGGGCATAACTGTCATACTATACAGCCCTCTGTTGTGTGTGTGTATATTCACTCGAGTCCGACTCTTTGCAACCCCATGGACTGCAGTCTTCCAGGCTCTTCTGTCTGTGGAATTTTCCAGGCAAAAATACTGAAGTGGGTGGCCATGCCCTCCTCCAGGGGATCTTCCTGAAGGCCTCTGGGTCTCCTGGGTCTCCTGCATTGACAGCTGAGTTCTTTACCACTAGTACCACCTGGGAAGCCTGCATGGCCCTCTGGGCTCTCCAGATAGACTCCAGGCCAACCCAGAGGACTCTTCCTTACTGGAAGATCCCAAGATTAAGGAGATTGCTGCAAAGCACAAAAACTGAAGGCCAGGTTCTGATCTGGTCTCCCATCCAGAGAACTGTGGTTTTAATCCCCAAGTCTGCGACACAAACATGCATTGTTGAGAACTTTCAGGCCTTGACTTTTACATTGAAAGATGAGATAGTGATCATACTCAGCTTCAACAGAAACTGGAGGCCCTGCACCATTTGTCCCATTTGGAGGATTTTCCCTTCAGTGCAGAATATTGCAGCTGAATCTCCCCTGAAAATTGCCCAGGAGATGTTCTATGCTCACTGAAGTCTCACTCTCCCCACCAGAGTCCTCATTTAGCTGAGCTAATCTGAGATCATTGGAGAAGGAAATGGCACCCCACTCCAGTACTCTTGCCTGGAAAATCCCATGGACAGAGGAGCCTGGAAGGCTGCAGTCCATGGGGTCGCAAAGAGTGGGACACGACTGAGCGACTTCACTTTCAATCTGAGATCATAGTGAGCCTGGCTCCGCTGAAGCCAGAATCTAGGCAGTGCTGTATCTAGTATGTTCCACCGGGAGCAGACTGTCACAGGAGGTAGGATTCAGATAAGCAGATTACAATATTTTTTTCCACTTACTTCATTTGAACACCAGGGGAACTCTGCTAATGCTGAGAATACAAAGATTAAAGAATAAGGAAGAATCATGTGAAAAAAAAGTCCCCGCTCTTACGCTCTTACGGAATTTACTGCTAAGTCGCTTCAGTCGTGTCCGACTCTGTGCAACCCCATAGATGGCAGCCCACCAGGTTCCCCCGTCCCTGGGATTCTCCAGGCAAGAACACAGGAGTGGGTTGCCATTTCTTTCTCCAATGCATGAAAGTGAAAAGTGAAAGTGAAGTCAGGTTCCACTCTTCAAGACTCCATGGACTGCAGCCGACCAGGCTCCTCCATCCATGGGAATTTCCAG
>SJYX01013062.1:218758-233543 GCA_006410675.1 Oreotragus oreotragus | reverse complement strand
GTATGGATGTGAGAGCTGGACTGTGAAGAAGGCTGAGCACCAAAGAATTGATGCTTTTGAACTGTGATGTTGGAGAAGACTCTTGAGAGTCCCTTGGACTGCAAGGAGATCCAACCAGTCCATTCTAAAGGAGATCAGCCCTGGGATTTCTTTGGAAGGAATGATGCTGAAGCTGAAACTCCAGTACTTTGGCCACCTCATGAGAAGAGTTGAATCACTGGAAAAGACTCTGATGCTGGGATGGATTGGGGGCAGGAGGAGAAGGGGACGACCGAGGATGAGATGGCTGGATGGCATCACAGGCTCGATGGACGTGAGTCTGAGTGAACTCCGGGAGATGGTGATGGACAGGGAGGCCTGGCGTGCTGCGATTCATGGGGTCGCAAAGAGTCGGACACGACTGAGGGACTGAACTGAACTGAGAGTGGAAGCACTCCCTTCCTTGTGGGCTCAATATTATAGAGGTTTTCATGTTTCTTGCTTATTGCTGAGAAATTATGTATATGACAACATCATTACCTGTATTAGATACAGTGCACTAAAGGAGTATTTGAGGAGATAGCACCATAGCTGGAAGCAATGTTAGCAGCTTAGAAATACTTTAATCCTCATAACTTTGTCTTCCACACAAAGCAAACAAAAATATCAGAGCCTTTAAAAGCTGCTCCTGCGTGTGTTTGCCCAAATGGCATGCTGTTCGTGTCCTTTGTTCTTTGACGCCAATGATGCTATAGAACCATTTGATGATATTTTGATGCTGCCCAGTCCAACTCTCTCATTAGATAAATGAGGGGAAAGATCCAGAGAACTCAGGATATGTTTCTATGCTCTTATCAACACTGGATGGAGCACAAATTTAAATTTCTTCATTTCTGGCTTTTCTTTTTTTATTTTACTATGACTCTAAGTAAAAGTAGAGCCTTTAAAGAGATACATCCAGTTGATATGGGTCCACAAGGCTGACATACCCGAGAAACAGCTTCTTTGCTTCCCCTGGGATAAAAGCTTTCTCCCTTTGATCTGAATTAAGTCCTTTAAACTTGCTAAAGCCTGGACTGCACTTCTTGGTTTTACTCAGTTCAAAGCTGCATACCTTAAGTTACATTACTAAGCCGGAGTTCTCTGACTTACCACTTACATTAGTCTTAGATAGCCTTGTTTTGGCCACAGAAAGGGGATCAGACTGACCTGCCTGCCTTTACATGTAATGCCTTGCTCTCCTTGAACTGGCTGGAATCACCTTCTTTTGGGGCAAACCCTATCATCTAGTCCTATGATCATATTCTGTTGCCAAACCTTCAGTTTTGATCCAGTTATCTTTAAAACTCCAGCTTTCTGATGGTCCATCTACCTTTTCAGATTCTTTCTGTTGTTTCATATTAGGTGGCAAGGTGGCACACTGTTGCTGTTGTTTAGTAACTAAGTCATGTCCGGCTCTTTGTAACCCCAAGGACTGTAGCCCACCAGGCTCCTCTGTCCATGGGATTCTCCAGGCAAGAATACTGGAGTGGGTGGCCATTCTCTTCTCCAGGGGAGCTTCCTGACCCAGGAATCGAACCCTCATCTCTTGTGTCTCCTGTATTGGCAAGCAGATTTTTTATCACTGCACTACCTAGGAAGCCCAAGGTGGCACATAGGAGCCTCCAAATCACCCATATATTAAAAAGTAAGCCATGTCAGCAATTGTGAAGAAAAACAAAGGAATTTGTGCTCTATGTTGATGAAGAACTGGGTTGCACAAATGTATGCATTTGTCAAAATTTAGTAAGTGTCCACTTAAAATTTGTGCACTTCATTTTGCATGACCATTACCACCAAATAAATATGGATATTTATGTTGAAATATTTAAGGAAGAAATGTACAGAACTCTGCAATGCATTAATGGGAAAAAAGGGGGCTGATGGTTGGAAAAATTAAGGAATAGATGATAAATAAATGTAGACAAATGTTCATGATATACCCATGGAAGAGGTATGCAGGTATTTAGAAAAATCTTTTCAATTTTAGGGGCTTCCTAGGTGGTGTTTGTGGTAAAGGACACACATGCCAATGCAGGAAACATAAGAGATGCAGGTTTGGTCCCTGAGTCTGGAAGGTCCCCTGGAGGAGGGCATGGCAACCCACTCCAGTATGCTTGCCTGGAAAATCCCATGGACAGAGGAGCCTGGCAGGCTACAGTTCATAGGGTCATAAAAGAGTCAGACATAACTGAAGCAACTTAGCAGAGCATGCTTTCAATTTTGCCCTAAATTTGAAAATTTTCATAATAAAATGTTACAGGGGCTGCTTTGCCATATAGAGCGAGTATATTATCCAAGGGATTGGTTTTTAATTGAATAATTTTTACATATAATATTATGTATATTGAACATATACACGTTACTTTGATTAACACTTATATGTTGTATTATGGTTGTCACTGCAGTGATATTCATCACATTGCCCAATTATACTACAATACCATCATCCACAGGGATTTTTCATTTAGGATATTTTAATGGAGTGAAATAATAGGGCAAAGTTTAAGAATATTTACAAATGTGTAGTCCTGCTGAAACTTAAAAGTATTTTAAATAAAATTGTCTCTTTTGTTTAAACATCAAAACAGACTGCATTGACAAAGCAACATTTTTTTTCCTAGCATCAGAAAATGCTGAAAGATGTGATAAAAATCAACAAAGATAAAAATGTGTACCACTCTGTTTTTTAAATTAAGTGTGATTAAAACATCAAAAATCCCAACATAATAACAGTGGATAGAAAATCCTGATATTTGGCATGCAAAATAATGGCAAAACAGAAAGCAGTGATTACAACTTGAAAAAAGCAAATAATACACAGAAAGCAAGTAAATGTAGATTACGATATTTAACCAATGAAAAACATAGCTGAATAGTTGCACATGCAATGTTTTCCTTGTACATTAGAAAATATAAATATGAGTTCTGTCTTCTCTTATGTATGTCTCTGAGGAAAACCAAAACTGTCAGTGACCTTAAAGGGGTGAGAGAATATAAAAACAAAGTGTAATTATGCTTGCCAAGTAGAAGAATTACTTTGCACTTTTAGTTGTATCATGCTATTATAGTAAACACTCTACCTTTATTTTATAAAGGAAAACATCTCTAGAGACTAAAGGAGTTTTTCAAAAAAGAACTTTGCAATTCTCAACAAATACCAAGGGAGTATCCTTATGGAGCACAACATGACTGCTTTTGTAAAGGTCAGCTATTGACTGAAAGGTGTGTGTGATTAAGGGTATGTGCATGTATGTGTGTGTGTGAATTAAATCATATTTTAAGCAAATCAGTGGAGACTTTTTAAGAACCACTTATTATATTTGTTCAAAAGTATATTGCTGTTTTACATGGATGGACCTAGAGATTGTTAGACTGAGTTAAGTCAGACAGAGAAGGAGAAATATCATATGACATCCTTTATATGCAGGATCTAAAAAGAAATGACACAAATGAACTTATTTACAAAACAGAAGCAGGCTCACAGACTTACAGAATGAACTTACGGTTGCCAGAGGGGATGGATCAGGGAGAGGGATACTTAGGGAGTCTGGGATGGTCATGTACACATTGCTATACTTGAAATGGATAACCAACAAGGAAATACTGTATAGCCCTGGGAACTCTACCCAGTATTATGTGGCAGCCTGGATGCAGGGGAGTTTGGGGGAGAATGCTGCTGCTGCTGCTGCTGCTGCTAAGCCGCTTCAGTCGTGTCCAACTCTGTGCGACCCCATAGACAGCAACCTACCAGGCTCCCCTGTCCCCGGATTCTCCAAGCAAGAACATTAGAGTGGGTTGCCATTTCCTTCTCCAATGCATGAAAGTAAAAAGTGAAAGTGAAGTCGCTCAGTCGTGTCCAACTCTTTAAGACCCCATGGACTGCAGCCCACATACATGTAAACATATAGCTGAGTCCCTAAGCTGTCCACTTGAAACCATCACAACATTGTTAACTGGTTAATAAAAAGTTTAAAGAAGGCATATTGCTGCCTTATAACATGAATATACATACATGTAAACATATAGCTGAGTCCCTAAGCTGTCCACTTGAAACCATCACAACATTGTTAACTGGTTAATAAAAAGTTTAAAGAAGGCATATTGCTGCCTTATAACATGAATAAGCACCTAATAAGAATCTACAGATTTGGGATTTTAAAAATTCCCTTTTAAAGTGCTAGATAACTCTTTACATCAACACAAAGATTCACAGTATTGTTTTCCTTTTTGCTAATTCATCTATATTTTTTGTGTAGCATACATTTTAATGTGTCCATACTCATCATTATATAACAAAAGATTAGAATAAAACCATTAAGGCAGTTAATGGAACGGGGCAATTTATATTTGTATATTACAACTATATAATATATATTACAACTAAATGATATTATCATTGTAGTCATATAGCATTTGTTATAGAGGTGTGAATAAACAACCAGATGGCCTGATTTTTTTCTTAATGTATAGCACACCCTCCTCCAATTCATAGCAGCTGTTTCTGTATTCATTTTGCTAAGTTGACTCTGGATATGCCAAGTATTTTCTTAGGTGCTAGATACAGACAAAGCCAAAGATTTTAAATGAAAAAAAGGCAATTTGCCAACTTATTGATTTTTCTCCATGACATCAAATAATGCATTTTACCTATATCATGTTCTATGAAATGACGCCTCAGGATATTCTTCCTTTGCTTCTGACACCTCTGACTGGGTGTACACCTCTTCCTCAAAATACTACCATCCCAACAACTGGCCTGGGTGAGACATGAGAGAGAGAGCCTGAAAAATCATAGGTAGTTTATGTAATACAGCCCTTATCCACTGGACTCTTGGGAATGCTGATTGATACACCTGGTTCTTTGCTTGTGTATTCTGTGACTTGGACTCTGGAATTTTAAATTATAGATTAGTAGAAAAATTCTCAACCTTGATTCTCAATGTTACACACTGGAATCACAAGAAACACATCTGCTGGAGTTGCCCCCCTGACATATAAAAGAGAAAATCAAGGTATGGGGCCTTGTATAAAGTTCTACAGATGTCCTCTGTGTGTGCTCATGACAGAAAGATGGCTCTAGAGTTGTACCTTTTTGTTGTTCCCTTTCCTCTCTGCTGATATCTGGCCTTGAGATGCAGACGGTATGTCACATATCGCTGAGTTTAGATGGGTATACTATTTACTTGTTTGGACCTTGTTAAATTATTTAGTTAATTTATTTTGGCTTTAGATTCTGTTTTCTTTCCATGGCCCACATCTGTTTGTTGTTCTCCCAATGCCTAGTTTCCATGTCCAAAAAAAAATAGCTTTCTTTCTGCAGGTTTTTTGTTGCATCACAAAATAAAATAATCCCTTGGATGTTCTATCATCTTGAAAGCAGGAAAACAAACAAACAAAAGCTTGATATTTGTATTGAGAGTTTGTTATTATTTTAATTATTTATAATTAAGCATTCTATAAATATGCAAGAGTCTCAGAGATAGTAGCTTAAAAATCAAATTCTAGCTATCAATACTTACAGCCTGTGGGCATGGAAATGCTGCTAACTAATCCTAGGTATCATTTAAGCATATGAAGGATTTTAGAGATAGTTTCAGGTCAAAGTTTTGAGTCAGAATGCTTGAGGCTGGCAAAGGAACTGCTATGCTATTCAGGTGTGACCCTAACACCTTTAAATCCCAAGGCCTGGCTCACATTATTGAATCATTGTTCCAAAGGCATAAAGGCATTCAATATTAAAAGCATTAATATTTTATTTTTTGCCTCCCAGCTAAAACATTTCTCCTACCACTGTGCATCATAAAGTCATGCAGAAAAAGGGTGGACAGGTGTAGGCATATTATTTGGTTCACTTATTCCTAGTTAATTACCTTTATGGTTCAAATACCAAGTGATAATAGGAAAACATGATAAATAGCTCTCCATTAAAATGCTTAGATAAAAACTGACTTGCTTTCTGCCAGCCAATTCTCAGCAAATTATTTACCTCCACAGCATGTTGTTCAAAACAAGACATAGATATTTTCTCCCCTATCCAAGGGATATGTGATAATGCCCCAAGCTAGTTAAGATATGCCACTAAAATATTTGCTATAATAAGCACTTTAACATGTAATTTACTTTTATTTGTTCCTTCATTTAAGAAAATAATTTTTTAAAAAGAAAATAAATTTAGGATTAAATTTCTACAGATGTTTTACTTTAAATTCATGTATTATAAAAGAACAGAAAACATGTCCGAAGGGTAAAATTTATTAATATTGCTAAAAATGCTATTTTTGCTGTGCAGATATATTTTTTGAAATTTTATAATGGTTTCCATGATTAGAATTAGGGTTAATCACTGCATGTGTAAATATCCACATCCTAATCCCCAGAATCTGTCAATGTGTCATGTTACAAGACAGAAGGGAATTAAGACTGTTCATCAGCTGACCAGAAGATAGGAAGATTAGCCTGTATTTTCCAGGTGGGCCCAATGGTGTCAAAAAGGTCTTGTGTGTGTGTATGTGTGTGTGTGTTAGTCGCTCAGTTGTGTCCGACTCTTTGCGACCCCATGGACTATAGCCTGCCAGGCTCCTCTGTCCATGGCATTCTCCAGGCAAGAATACTGGAGAGGGTTGCCATTCCCTTTTCCAGGGATCTTCCTGACCCAGGGATCAAACCAGGTCTCCTGCACTGCAGGCAGATTCTTTGCCATCTGAGCCACCAGGAAAGCCCCACAAAGGTCTTAGAAATGAAATTGGAAGACAAGAGAGTAGAGCTAGAGGGAAACATTAGGAATCAGAGAGGTGTGACACAGTTGCCTTGGAAAATACAGGAAAGGAAACAGAGGCCAAGAAATATGGATTGTCTCTAAAAGCTCAAAAAGGGAAAGAAATATATTTTCTGCTTGAGTCTCCAGAAGGAACACGGCCTTGCTAAAAACCTTGATTTTTAGCCCAATGAAACTTGTGCCACACTTGATTACAGAACTGTAAGATTACATATTTCTGTTTTTTTTTTTTTAAACTGGAAAGTTTGTAGTAATTTTTTAAACAATGCAGGTATATTATTCTTTTAAAATATATAATTTTCCTTTCTCCTAGCCACTGAGTTGGAAATATAGTAATACCTCAGAGATACCGTGAGTTTGGTTCCAGAGTATCACAATAAAGCAAATATTGCAATAAAGCAAGTCACACAAATTTTTTGGTTTCCCACTGCATGTTTATAATAAACATGTTTACACTATCATGAGGCCTATTTAGCTTGCAATAGCATTATGTCTAAAAAAATATATACATACCTTAATCTTAAAATGCTTTATTGCTAAACAATTCTAATCATCACCTGAGCCTTGAGTGTGAGTGAGTGAAGTCGCTCAGTTATGCCCGACTCTTTGCGACCCCATGGACAGTAGCCTGCACCAAGCTCCTCCGTCCATGGGATTTTCTAGGCAAGAGTACTGGAGTGGATTGCCATTTCCTTCTCCAGGGAATCTTCCCGACCCAGGGATCAAACCCAGGTCTCCTGCATTGTAGACAGACGCTTTACCGTCTGAGCCACCAGGGAAGTCGATTTGGTCCATACGTCTGTTCTAATAGCTTATGGCAGATATCTGGAGCCAACTGAGAGAGAAATCTATCTTTTAAGATCACTCTTCCCACTTCACTTTCGGGATCAGTCTCAGTGAACCTGTGAAGGGCTTTTTTCAGTCTGTCTAGGAATTTACTAGGAGCCTTAAGTAAGTCATATTTTTTACAGTAGTAACATCAAAAGATCACTGATCACAGCTTGCTATGACAAATAAAATAATAACTAAAAAGTTTTAAATAATGAGAGAATTACCAAAATATGACACAGAGACACAAAGTGAGCCAATGCTGTTGGGAAAATGTCGCTGATACGTTTGCTCAACACAGAGTGTCACAAAGCTTCTATGTGTAAAATATGCAGTGTCTATGAAGCACAGTAAAGCAAAGCACAATTAAACAAGATACGCCTGAATGTCCAAGGTGTGCAAAGGACAAAACTTCCTTATATGAGTGATAGTTACTAGAACAGGGGATAGATCTTTGAGATGAGTAATAAGCTGCATTTTATATGTGTGTGCTTAGTCATGTCCGACTCTTTGTGACCCTATCAACTGTAGCCCACTAGGCTCCTCTGTCCATGGGATTTCCTAGGCAAGAATACTGGAGGAGGCTGACATTTCCTTCTCTAGGAAATCTTCTTCCAGGGTTGAACCCATGTCTCCTGCATTGGCAGGCAGATTCTTTACCACTGCACCACCTGGAAGGACTTTACTTATATTCTACAAATGTTTTTACAAAAGCATCAAAGAATTCACTTCTGTGTAGTATAGAAAAATTCTCAAGAAACCATTGCTCCCATTTTATGAGCCAAAGAACTAAACAGACAGTTCTCCAAAGAAGACATACAGATGGCTAACAAACACATGAAAAGATGCTCAACATCACTCATGATCAGAGAAATGCAAATCAAAACCACAATGAGGTACCATCTCATGCCTGTCAAAATGGCTGCTATCAAAAAGTCTACAAACAATAAACGCTGGAGAGGGTGTGGAGAAAAGAACCTGGGAGTGCAAACTAGTACAGCCACTATGGAGAACAGTGTGGAGATTCCTTAAAAAAACAGAAATAGAACTGCCTTATGACCCAGCAATCCCACTGCTGATCATACACACCGAGGAAACCAGAACTGAAAGAGACACGTGTACCCCAATGTTCATCGCACCATTGTTTACAATAGTCAGGACATGGAAGCAACCTAGATGTCCACCGGTAGACGAATGGATAAGAAAGGTGTGGTACATATACACAATAGACTATTACGCAGCCATTAAAAAGAATTCATTTGAATCAGTTCTAATGAGGTGGATAAGACTGGAGCTTATTATACAGAGTGAAATAAGTCAGAAAGAAAAACACCAATACAGTATATTAACACATGTATATGGAATTTAGAAAGATGGTAATAATGACCCTACATACGAGATAGCAAAAGAGACACAGATATAAAGAACAGATTTTTGGACTCTGTGGGAAAAGGTGAGGGTGGGATGATTTGAGAGAATAGCAATGAAACACGTATATTATCATATGTTAAATAGATCACCAGTCCAGGTTTGATGCATGAGACAGGGTGCTCAGGGCTGGTGCACTGGGATGACCCTGAGGGATGGGATGGGGTTCAGGATAGGGGTTCAGGATGGGGAACACATGTGCACCCATGGCTAATTCATGTCAATGCACGGCAAAAACCACTACAATATTGTAAAATAATTAGCCATTGCTCCCATTTTAACAGTGCAAGCAAGCTGAAGAAATTAGACATACATAATTCTTAAGCCTGTAAGAGAACTGAAAATGCAAATAAATCCAAATAGTCTAAATTCCAGAAGCTCTTAGGAAGGAAGATGTGTAATGGTATACATCTGCTTTTACTTTGATGGAGCAGTGGGATGAGAAGATATCAGCCATATATGGAGTTAAGGAAAAACTAGCCAGATTTTAAACAAACTTTTCATGGGGGTGAGTGAGATGAAGAATGAATGAGAATTGTGCAGTGCTCCAGCTGTACAGAGTGAGCCTGCCCTGATCTGCCAACCCTTTCCTACAAACTTACCCTGAGTGCACAGGAGTAGTACAGTTAAAGTCCCAGTGTCAAACTGAACTGGCAAAATCTGTGCATATTTATTGTATGCCAATTTTACTTCAATTAAAAAAAAAAGCCTTGCCAAAAATAAACAGAAGTAGAAGGACTCTTGGGCTGATGTAAAGTTGAACTATGGGGTCCTAGAAACTGGACAGAAGGGCATAAAATAGAATTGTTTATTCTTTTTGGCAAATCTCCACTGGTGTTTTATAATTGTATTAGAATTTATCAGTGACTTAGTATAGAATGTTTATAAGTGCGTTTAAGTTCCACGTTAATGTGGATGACTTTTGGAGATTTCTTTTTTTAACTAACTTTATTGAGGTATGATTGACATACAGAAAGCTGTGCATATTTAGTAAGTGCAATGTAATAAACCTGAAGTATACATGTGTTCCCTGGTGGCTCAGACAGTAAAGCATCTGTCTACAATGCAGGAGACCCAGGTTCAATCCCTGGGTTGGGAAGATCCCCTGGAGAAGGAAATGGCAATCCACTCCAGTACTATTGCCTGGAAAATCCCATGGACAGAGGAGCCTGGTAGGCTACAGTCCATGGGGTTGCAAAGAGTTGGACACGACTGAGCAACTTCACTTTCACTTTTATACATGTGTGAAACCATCACTGCAATCTGTGCTGTAAATATATCTATCACAACTACAAAAGTTTCTTCCTGCCCTCTTTATTATTTTTGTGTGATTAGAAACACTTAAGTGTAACTTCAAATCAAGAAAAGCCAAAAGCAATCACAAAACCCATTTGTCTCTGCAATAAATAGTATTGTTGGCAATCCACAGGTTAAATATAAAGACAATTTTAACTGTATCTACACAGTTTTGTTTTAAATTTGCACAGGAACATGTATGTGCTTGAATTTTTAAAATACTAAAGTGTACCAAAATACATAAATTGCAAAATGAATCTCTCCCTTCTCAGTGATACCCTCCAAAATTTCACTTCCCAAGAGTCTTTAAAGTCTTTAAAATGCTGGATGTATTTTATCAGGTTTTGTTTATGAGAACAAACTCAGAGGATTCTCCTGTAGTAAAACAGAAAATTGTATACCAAATTTTTGGTATACCATTTAAGTCATTTCTTACCCTTCAAGACATACAGACACACAACAGCAACAACAATGACAAAGGCCATCTTTGCTTAGAGTTTTCTTTACTCTCACAATTATGCGTTGATCACCTGAAGGAAAATGCTGAGCTCAGCTAGTATAGATTTATAATGGAAAAAGATAAGCGTCTCTGCTTCCAAGAAGTATGCCTAGTGAGGACAAGACAAATAAGAAATGACTTAGATACAGTGAAATAAACCAAGTACCAGACAGGAAGAGTAACTGTATATCATGTTGGATACATAAGCACTGGTAAATTTTAAAAGTTATGGTTGCCTCAGCAGTTAGAAATTGCTGATATCTAATAACAAAGCTTCTGTGTTGTACTTTGGAGATTGATGAAGTCCAGTCAGGAGTGCTGACTGTTCAAGCACAGGCATGGGCATGAGTGCTCAACCACCTGCCAAGGTTGGTTGCCATGAAGCTGCTTATATGCCCATGTGAACTTGGTTGGAAAATCAGTAGTTACTCAGGGAAACTTCTAGGATCTCTGTGATTCATATGGTCTAGCCTTAAATATCCAGTTTGTTTTTGTGTGGTTTTGTAGCTTGCCAAGTAATGCAAAAAATAATGCACAAAATAAGAGCCTCCTCATTAATTCCTCCAGCAAGATAAAGTGTTAACTTGATTCTCTTGTCTATGTACTGTTACTACATGACATGCGTGTGTGTGTGTGTGCTGAGTCACTCAGTCGTGTCCGATTCCTTGCGACCTTTGGGCTGTAGTCAGCCAGGCTCCTCTCTCCATGTGATTCTCCAGGCAAGATTACTGGAGTGGGTTGCCATTCCCTCCTCCAGGGGATCTTCCTGACCTGGGAATTGAGCCCACATCTCCTGTGTCTCCTGCACTGCAGGCGGATTCTTTACATGCTGAGCCACTGTCACATTATGTGACATATTATTTAAAAAAGGCTTACAAAGGAGATCAGTCCTGGGTGTTCATTGGAAGGAATGATGCTGAAGCTGAAACTCTAATACTTTGGCCACCTGATGCAAAGAGCTGACTCATTTGAAAAGACCCTGATGCTGGGAAAGATTGGGGGCAGGAGGAGAAGGGGACGACAGAGGATGAGATGGCTGGATGGCATCACTGACTCAATGGACATGGGTTTGGGTGGACTCCGGGAATTGGTGATGGACAAGGAGGCCTGGCATGCTGTGGTTCATGGGGTTGCAAAGAGTCAGACATGACTGAGTGACTGAACTGAACTGAACAAACATATGAGACACACATAGAGTTAGATGCAAAAAATAAAAATAAAAAGGAAACTGATACTGATGTAGCAACCCAGAGACTGAACAAAGGGTGGAGATTAAAGAATCAGAGGAATAGATTAAATCAGAGGCATAGAGAATCAATAGAACTAAATCATTTTATCAATCAAAATCAAAATCATTTTGTATTAAGCATGTCAAAAGAATATTAGACAGTAACCATTTTGGGTGATTTTCTTNTTTTTGAGATTGCATCCAAGTACTGCATTTCGGACTCTTTTGTTGACCATGATGGCTACTCCATTTCTTCTGAGGGATTTCTGCCCGCAGTAGTAGATATAATGGTCATCTGAGTTAAATTCACCCATTCCAGTCCATTTTAGTTCACTGATTCCTAGAATGTCGACGTTCACCCTTGCCATCTCTTGTTTGACCACTTCCAATTTGCCTTGATTCATGGACCTGACATTTCAGGTTCCTATGCAATGTTGTTCTTTACAGCATCGGACCTTGCTTCTATCACCAGTCACATGCACAACTGGGTACTGTTTTTGCTTTGGCTCCATCCCTTCATTCTTTCTGGAGTTATTTCTCCACTGATCTCCAGTAGCATATTGGGCACCTAACGACCTGGGGAGATTCTCTTTTGGTATACTATCATTTTGCCTTTTCATACTGTTCATGGGGTTCTCAAGGCAAGAATACTGAAGTGGCTTGCCATTCCCTTCTCCAGTGGAATTATGCCTTTTCATTGCTAATTTGACTCTCTGCTTTATTCCATTTATTTTTTATGTCTTCCTTCTATAAAAAAATAACTTTTCCTTCCTTTAGCATTCCTTCTTTTTGAGGACTACTATGGACTCAATGGACTTCCCAGATGGCGCAGTGGTAAAGAATCTGCTTGCCAATGCAGGAGACACAGGTTCAATCCCTGGGTCAGGAAGATTCCCTGGAGAACTCAATGAAATCTTTCCCCAGTTATCTGCCTTTATTGTCATTATCCTGTTTTATGCTCAACTGAACCAAATTTGGTCAGTGGAAGCTCATTCATGGTGACATATTCCCCTTGATATTTGAGCAAGTCTTTGGTAAGAAGCTTCAATCTCTCTATTCTTTCCATATCCATACCTAGAATTAGTCTTTTATTCAAGGAGCCCTGGTCTTTTTAAAGAGTAATGATATTTAAACAAATATTTGAGTCTTAAATGTTTTGACAGTGATCTATTTATTGACTCTCAGTTTCAGTTACAAACATCAACATATCCTCTATGGTAATATACAAAATTCTTCTAAGCACATTGCTGTATTTCCTATGATATCAAACTTTCTCAGAAGAGGGCACAGGGGAACACTGTAGGAGGAAGGGGCCCCTCTGCCGTACGGTGAGACAGCAGTGTAGCTGGGAGGACACATGGCAGGCTTGTGCCCCATCAACACACCCAGACTGCACGGTCCCTGGCAACCTTGTATCTTTGGCCCGGCAAAACCAGTACCTACAAGGCTTCCTCCCTGTAGCTGCCAATTCCCTCTGCAATTTCCCATGCTGCTCTCCTGTGGCCCAGAGGGTTTTTATCTCCTTTGTGAATACACACACACACACACACACACACACACACACAGGGGTTGTTTATTGTGCACTCTTTGCCTGCACTCTGAAGGGTCACTTATCCCTTGTTCAGTAAATGTAGACAAGGTCTGGCTTTGGAAAGTCAGCAAAATTTTATTCTATCTAGTGAACTGAATTGCACCTTCAGCATTGAGGTCTCAAACTCAGATTTGGGGAGGGAATCTCTAATGAGTTTGTCCTTCTTGCTAGCCTCCTTCAGCCAAAAAAAATCCCATATAGGGTTTTCATATATCTCATAGTCAATTCTATATTCCAGTTTAGTAATTATTTTTATTAAACTTCCCTCACTTACACTTACACTGTGATTTCTATCTCCTGACTGGCCCCAGACTGACACAGGGATGTTCACTGCAGTGAATGACATTGTAACACCAGGCTCTTTTGGTGGACAGAGATAGAATATGTACATAAGGAACTAACACTGACATCTCTAATTCAAAAGCAATCCTGGAGAAAAGAGAACACTTGTATACTCTTGGTGGGAATGTAAGTTGGTACAGACACTCTGGAAAACAGTATGGAGGTTCCTCAGAAAACTAAACATAAAATTACCATATTTAGCAACCCCACTCCTAGGCATATATCCAGACAAAAGTATAATTCAAAAAGATACGTGTACCCCTATGTTCATAGCAGCACTATTCACAATAGCCAAGACATGCAAACAACCAAAATATCTCCATTGACAGATGACTGGATAAAGAAGATCTGGCACATATATAGAATGGAGTACTACTCAGCCATAAAAAGAATGAAATAATGCCATTTGTAGCAACATGGATAGATCTGGAAATTATTATACTGAGTGAAGTAACTCAGAAAGACAAATGCTATATGATATCACTTACATGTGGAATGTAAAATATGACAAATGAACCTATCTACAAAACAGAAACAGACTCACAAACATAGAGAACAGACCACGGGTTGCCAAGGAGGAGAGGAGTGGGAAAACAATGGAGTGGGAGGTTGGGGTTAGCAGATGTAAGCTTTTATATACTGAATGGATGAACAACAAGGTTTTACTGTATAGCAGAGAGACCCATATGCAGTACCATATGATAAAGCATAATGGAAAAGAATAGTTTAAAAAAGGAAGGCATATATATATATATATATATATATATATATATATAT
>SJYX01013062.1:204637-217318 GCA_006410675.1 Oreotragus oreotragus | reverse complement strand
TATATATATATATATATATATATATATATACACACAGAGAGAGAGAGTTGAGTTCAGTTGCACAGTTGTGTCCAACTCTTTGTGACCCCATGGACTGCAGCACGCTAGGCCTCCTTGTTCATCACCAACTACCGGAGCTTACTCAAACTCATGTCCATTGAATCGGGGATGCCATCCAACCATCTCATCCTCTGTTGTCCCCTTCTCCTCCCGCCTTCAATCCTTTCCAGCATCAGGGTCTTTTCTAATGAGTCAGTTCTTCACATCAGGTGGCCAAAGTATTGAAGTTTCAGCTTCATCATTAGTCCTTCCAATGAATATTTAGGACTGATTTCTTTTAGGATGGACTGGTTGGATCTCCTTGTAGTCCAAGGGACTCTCAAGAGTCTTCTCCAACACCACAGTTCAAAAGCATCAATTCTTTGGTGCTCAGCTATCTTTATAGTCCAACTCTCACATCCATACATGACTACTGGTAACACCACAGCTTTGACTAGACGGACCTTTGTTGGAAAAGTAATGTCTCTGCTTTTTAATATGCTGTCTAAGTTGGTCATAGCTTTTCTTTCAAGGAGCAAGTGTCTTAATTTCATGGCTGCAGTCAACATCTGCAGTGATTTTGGAGCCCACAAAAATAAAGTCTGTCACTGTTTCCATTGTTTCCCCAACTATTTGTCATGAAGTGATGGGACCAGATGTCATGATCTTAGTTTTCTGAATGTTGAGTTTTAAGCCAACTGTTTCACTCTCCTCTTTCACTTTCATCAAGAGGCTCTTTAGTTCTTCTTCACTTTCTGCCATAAGGGTGGTGTCATATGCACATCTGAGGTTATTGATATTTCTCCCAGCGATCTTGATTCCAGCTTGTGCTTCATCCAGTCCCTCATTTCTCATGATGTACTCTGCATATAAGTTAAATAAGTAGGATAACAATATACAGCCTTGACGTACTCCTTTCCTTATTTGGAACCAGTCTGTCGTTCCATGTCCAGTTCTAACTGTTGCTTCCTGACCTGTCTTGGTAGGTTATACGTTTCTAAGAATTTCTTCATTTCTTCTAGGTTGTCTAGTCTGTTGGTGTATAGTTGTTCCATTCAGTTTTTTTTTTCTAGTTTGCCTAAGGAACATTACAACTCTACATCCCCCCATTTTCATATACTGTAGGATTTTCCTTTTCTTATTCTTGTAAGCAAAATGATAAAGCTCTCCTTTTTTGTTGTTGTTTCTGAATCCTCATAAAATACATTGGTCTAGGTTTCAGATTTAATAGGTACTTGCCAGCTTGTAAGTGGTTTTCTTAAAAAAAAAAGATTTCAAACAAAAATGATTTTACTCTTAACAACAATAGATAATCACTTCTTATATTTCCAGGTGATTTAAATACTAAACAAAAAGAAGTTGAAGATTTTGTTTTAAGAGATACTATATATCTGTTGAAAATAAGAATTACATAAGGAAATAACAATATTCAAATCATAGGACCCATGTTTCCAAATACAAAAAATATTTAAACCAGTCATTCAGGTATCTAGTCTGACTTCGTATGAAATGTTACTCACCTAACATTCATGATTTTCTTAAAAATGGAAAAATGTGTAAAATCTTCAAATTCCCACATATATTTGTAGGGGAATATGCCATTACCTACCATGAAATTTCCTAGGAGTAGTCTCTATTGGGCAACCCAATAGAGGAATCTAAGCTAAGTCAAAATTACATGTATAGCTGCAGCAAGCATGCAGTCTTCAGATTCCCACTTTGCACCATAAAGTAGAGAAGTATAAAAAAAATAAACTCCCACCTACCTATACAACCCTCCCTGTGCTGTGCTAAATTGCTTCAGTCATGTCTGACTCTCTGTCACTCAATGGGCTGTAACCCACCAGGCTCCTCAGTCCATGGGATTCTTCAGGCAAGAATACTGGAGTGGGTTGCCATGCCCTCCTTTAGGGGATCTTCTGGACCCAGGGATCGAACCCGAGTCTTTTTTGTCTCTTGCATTGCAAGCAGATTCTTTACCACTGAGCCACTGGGGAAGCCCATATTCACCTGAAATCTTTCCAACTTAACACTCTCCTCCAAGTTAAGTCATCTTCATATAAAGAACTCTGTTAAAATGGTAATATCTAATTCAGAGGGATAATACATTATTAAGTCTGCCATCAAACTACTTTCTACGATTAGGTTTAGACTCATTCCCAGGCCTACCGTCCTCAGAGTTTCATGTAGTAAGACTGAAACTTAGCCGAGGAATCTGTATATTGTAACAAGCATCCCTATTGAGTCTACTGTGGTTGGTCTGGGAAAATATTTTTAGAAATGCTGCCTAAGAAATCTGAACAAAGTTAATAAACAGCTGGGAGAAACTTCAAATAGTTAAAGTGATTATGAGACAGGCAGCAGGATCTTTGAGAGCAAATCATCTATTTTGTAGTTTTTACCTTAACTGACCTCTGATGGTGTCCTTTTTACACTGTGTGACCATCCTTCATGGTATCTAAGCTCTGTAAGAATATATATATAAGTAAAAAATAAGTAAATTGCTACAAAGTGTAACCTATTAACAACAACAAAAAAAAAGCAGTTTGTAAAAATATACTTTAAATACAATTTTTACACCCAAATTCAAATTTTTTTTTCTATCTTCATTCATTTTAATCATTATTGCTACTATAAAGGGTCTGAGGAATTCTTGTAAAAGTTTTCACATGGCTTCCATGTGAAAGTTGGAAAAATAAATTTTATAAGCCATTTGGCACACCCCTTCTGTAGCATTTAGCTCTTCAAAACTCTTATTTATGAAGACTAGTTTGGTATCTGTTTTTAATCCTTGGTTGTTATAGCTCTAAGACAGTAGAGAGATTGGGTCTACTGTTTTCATCACTGTATCACTGAAACATATCATGGAATACCCATAACCTAAAAAAGGAAAAAAAAAATCAGGGAGTTTGCGGGAGAATGGATACATGTATATGTATGGTTGAGTCCCTTTGCTGTTCACCTGAAACAATCACAGCATTGTTAATTGGCTATACCCCAATACAAAATAAAAAGTTAAAAAAAAAAGAAAAAGAAAAAAATCACAACCTGGGGTAGATAAGTGGTACATTATGAAATACATGTGTCTCTGAGTGAAACAAAAACAATCCACTGTAATTTTGAAACTGAAATCAGCAATCATCATCTATGATTTTTTATTTTAATTTTTAAGTTAGATGGGAAGACCTTAAATAATGAAATATAATTTCCTATTTTTAAATGATCCCAGCAACTAGAGCACATTTGCCCTTTATGAGGGTAATCTGTGTTTTTATAAAGTCATTTTATAAGAATAGCTTATACTATTATATCTTGTTTTAGATATTTTTAAATAATAAAATCATATGCAATTTTAATACTTATGATTAAAATGGAAATTAGGCACCTTAGTATGCTTCATTTAGACTGGAATACCTGATGCATTATTTATTGCAAAAATAGGTTTGAGGATGCAAAGCCTTATTTTAGCAACTCCTTACAGGCCTACTATTTAAAACATGCCCCAGGTAGCTGTAGGATTTATTCCACATTTTACAGCCCCTTTACATCTATTTTTTAAAACTATTTATAAATATTAAAACTTACATCACTGCAATATAAAATATCTGAAACTAAAAATTATAATTTTATAGACAATTTGTCTTTGTGTTCATGTATTTGTAAATGAAAGATGACTGTGCTGCTGCTGCTGCTAAGGTGCTTCAGTCGTGTCCGACTCTGTGTGATCCCACAGACGGCAATCCAGCAGGCTCCTCTGTCCCTGGGATTCTCTAGGCAAGAATACTGGAGTGGGTTGCCATTTCCTTCTTCAAAAGATGACAATAAATACATTCAAAACTGGCCTCCACAGGCAGGAAATCATTACAAAGAAATGTTGTTCAATAAGATTTCCCATTTGTTCCTTAATTCACTTTCAGTTTGAACTTTTTTGAAACTAAAGAGCCAACACTGCTAACCAAGTGTTACAGTTGGATTTTAATAGTTTTTAGTAGTTTTCTGTAGGATAAAAATGGCAGGTTTGTAATGGAAAAGGAAGTTTAATGTTCACTTCTCATGGGTCTAAAGCAGGGGTGGATGGCAAATGATCTTTGGAAAAGTCCAGATAGTAAATATTTTCACCTTTGGGGACGACATGTAGTCTCTGTCACAACTACTGAACTCTGCCATCATAACTTGATATAGCCATAGATTGTACATAAACAAATGGACATGACTGTGTTCCAATGACATTTCATTTACCAAAAAAAAGGCAGTGACCTGACCCCTGACTTTAAACATAGAATGCAAGTACACATGAGTAAAATGGTTACATTTTTCACATTGAAGCTGAGCCCTGAGCCAGGAGTGTCGATTCCACATCTGAGAGCCATTAACTGTGACATCACTACTGACTACTTCTGTACCCCTTAATTTACATGAATTCTGTTACTTGAAAGAATAAATACCACTTATCCTTTATTTTCTGTTGTTTCATCATCCTTTGAGCACAAGGCCTTCGTACCACAAAGAAAGTTAGGTACTGGCAATTAGATAAGATTAAAACTAACAAATCATCAAAGACATTAATCGTTCCCACAATGAATAACTGTTACTCTAAAATTTTTAAAAAGTACTATTTAAATGCAAGGTAGAAAGTTTATCATAGGGAAAAAAATTACTGTAAAGAAGGCGCATGGATTGACAATGGTAAAAGATTTTTTTTGCCTGTTTTCAGTGGGAGAGATTTAGGACAAAGATGTACTCACGGTTAGTATATGAAAGGATTGGCACAAACTAACTATGTATCAATAAGATTTAAGTTACTTAAGTAAGGACCATTGTTCATCTTATTATGTTCCTGAGGAAGATGACAAAGTCCAATTTTTTTAATTTGGCCAGCAACTTAAGTATAATGTATAAATCCTTATGGGAGAAAAACTTTTTTAATGTTGTGACAAAGAATATTGCTTCTCACAAATATTCGTGTTTCTTCTCTGCTTCTGAGGCACATATAGTTCTTTACCCTTTGGCAATTATGTGGGGACATATGGTTGTATTCTGGCCAGTGAAATACGGACAGAAGTTATACACATTACTTCAAAGACTGGTTTTTAAGACTTCTGCATAAATTTCCATGCTTTTTCTTACTTTATTTACTGGCCATATACAGAGACTACAATAGATACCTCCAAGGCCCAAGAGTGAATGAAACATGAAATCATGGGATTAAAATGAGTTGTGGCTGTAACTGGCTTTAACAGCCAAGGTTGTAACATCTTAAGAGGAATATATGAACAAAGGATAAATAAATTTCCAAGCATATAACTCTTCTGTTCTAATTTACTATCACATAAAATACTTATATCTAACAAAATTAAACTACATGTTATATATATAATATGTATACTAAACATATACATATATGTATATTATATTTATATATAAATTTCTTAAAGTTCTATTTAAAACAAGTGTCAAGTTATAGCTCAGAAAAATGGATAATGATTTCCATTATCCTTTCGGATTCTTTACCGCCTGAGCCACCAGGGAAGATCTCACTTCACATAGAATGTTTAAATCTAAATTGTGCAATCCTACCCATATAATCTTTTTGTAGTAAATTTAGTCTTTTATCAATCTTTCTTCTTCTTAAGTGTCAATGTGAGGAATACTTTTTGCCTTTTAATAGTTGATATCAGAAAAGCAGACATAAATAATTTACCTTATTTCATTTTATAGAATAACGTTCAGCCTCTGCATTCTGCAGGAATTTTAGAAAAAAAATTGCTCTAAATAAAATGGATCAACTGATTAATCTTAAAAAACAAATAATATAGTCACAATTTGTAATTTAATTTAAAATTTGTGGTAATCAACTAATTAATTTTTGGATATCTTGCTGCAGTATAAAGAGGAAAATGAAAAGAAAAAAGGATTCAGTTATAAGCTAAACTGTAGATTATTTTTATGACATAGATTCCTATTTTATATTTTTCAGCTCTAATAAAAGCATGCTTTTATGCTTTAAAAATCATGTGGTATTGATCCTATTTAAATTAGGCTTAATAACTAGCTTCAAAACTAAATTTCAATAAAAGAGACAAACTATGTTGAAAATCCAAGGGGGGGATAAAAGGCAAGCTCTTATTTCAGTGCTCCTGGGTATTCAACTGTAATTGTCATTTTTCCTAGGGTATGCAAAAGCACCAAGAAGTTTCATGCAAAAAGCTTGCTGAATAACCAAAATGATATCACAAATACTTTGGGAGTATAACTAATGCAATTCAATGAAATTGCTGATTGAAGAGATTTCTCATGTTATTAGTAAATGAATTTAGAGTTACAAGGGACAAGTTGTAAAAAGGCAAACATTAGTAATTATCAGATGCTTACAGTGCATTACAATGTGCCTGCATCATTTAAACAGTAAATTATCACCTTTTAGCATAATAAAATAATAAGAATTAGAAGATTATAGAAAATACTGGATGCTTGGGGCTGGTGCACTGAGACGACCCAGAGGGATGGTACGGGGAGGGAGGAAGGAGGGGGATTCAAGATGGGGAACCTGTGGCGGATTCATGTTGATGTATGGAAAAACCAATACAATATTGTAAAGTAATTAACCTCCAATTAAAATAAATATATATTTAAAAAAACAAAATAAAATAAAATAATTTTTTAAAAGAAAAGCATGAAAAGATTAAATAAAAAATTATTAAACATTAGTATCAAGTTAGAAAAAGTAATTATGGTAAAGAAAAATAACAAAATGATAACACTTCAACATATTTCATGTTTGGGTTTTTATTAATATAGCATGAACTCTAAATCTATTAATTACATTATTTTACTTGGTATATTTATATTTTGAGAGTTAAGATACTGATTTTTGATTGAATATATGCAATCCTAATCAGATTTATGTTTAAATGATTTAATAATTATTTCCTATCTATTATGAACTGAATGTTTGTGTTCCCCTCCAAACACCTGCTAAAGTCCTAATCCCCAATATGACTGTTTTGGAGACAGGGTCTATCTGCAATCCAAAAAGAGGGCTTTCACCAAGAACTGAGCAGGCTGGCACCTTGATCCTGATCTTCTAGCCTATAGAATTGTGAAGGAATAAATATCTGTTGTTTAAGCCACCCAGTCTATGGTATTTTGTTATGGCAGCCCAAGTGGACCAATATGCTGCTTTTAAAACCAAAATTTCATTCCTGAATCTGAGTCTTCATTCTCAGTGTTAGAGTATTTTGGTCAGGAACAGTGCTCTGGGAATATATGCTTGAGCCCACAAGCATCAAAAGTGAAGTTTTTAACAGGTTAACATCTAGTGAATTGTTACCTGTTTATAAGAAATAATAGAGTCACAAATATTTTTCTTTCAAAATTTAGTGGTTTTAGTATTTACCATGATGGAAAAGAATACCGAAAGTATTCAGGCTGGTTTTTCTCTGTATGTAACTTAATATTTCTGCTGAATGCTTATACGATCTTGCTTCTGCTGGTTACTATTTTCTTTTCTTTAAGAATACCAATTGTCAATTTCTCGGGGGCAATTCTCTTCCTACCATCTATAATGCCCCTTGTTGGTATTTTTTGTGTGCTAAATTTCTCTGTATTTGGGAGGAGATCCTCATATTGGTTTTTTATATTTGTAGTTGTTCAGTTAGATGTAGATATAATCATGGAAGTTCTTTTCCCTTTGTGTTAAGATACTCATGGAATTTTAAAAAACTTTTATCAATCTGTCCTTGTTTGACTTTGAGTACTGTTTTGTCTGCTATTTATATTGTTGCTATTGCTTTTCCTTCCTTCTTATCATAAGTCTAATAGATAATTCTTCATTTTCAATCTTTACCACCGTTTTATCTAACATATCTTTGTAAATAGAATATAGCTGAGTCTTGCTTGTTTTAAATACCAATCTGAAAAGCTATCTTTTAAATAGGCAAATTAGCTTATACATATTTAGAGTAATCACTGATATGTTTGGATGCATTTTTACCATTCTATTTTTGCCTGCTTTACATGATTTCTTATTCTTCAGCTTCTTTCCTGCCATTCATTGGTTTGTTCCAGTTTTACTTTCATTCCATTTGTTTTTCTTTACTTTTTTGTACTTTCTCACATGAATGCTCCTAAGTCTTAGAGCTTATTATTTCATTTTATCTAATAAACTATTTCACTATTAAAATGTTATACAAAAAATCAGTTTAAAACACCCAGCTTTCTCCAATCAAGTTTAGAAACAAACCATTACAAATATACTTCAAGGTTCTTTTATTGTTTTCCCTTATTACAGTCCCTTTCTTCCTGCCAGAGGTAATCTCTTTGCTGGTATTAATGTTTATCATTCTATTATTTATTTAATGCTTTAACAGCATATGCATGCATTGACTTTAAAATGTTTCATTACTTTGTTGTATTAAACTTTGTTAAAGTGGTATTACATGTCTAGTTTTCTAACTTTATTTTTTGACTCAAAATTAAGTTTTCTAAGACTGTGTCATGTTGCTAGATCATTTTGGATACACTGCTCAGGAGCCTCCTCACATTTCCTTCACTGCCTCTTTCCTTCCAATTGTGATTACACTGCACAGAACAGGTGCCAGGACATTTGCTTCTGCTAGACTGCCCCACTTGGTTCGTATCACACAGCCATTTGACCAACCCTAAACTCAATTTCTAGTTCCTCACACTGCTCCCATACTTGGATGGAACAATATACTATAAGACTGGTAATTACTCAGAGACTACTCTGGGAGAAGGCAATGGCACCCCACTCCAGTACTCTTGCCTGGAAAATCCATGGATGGAGGAGCCTGGTAGGCGCTAGTCCATGGGGTTGCTAAGGGTCTGACACGACTGAGTGACTTCACTTTCACGCATTGGAGAAGGAAATGGCAACCCACTCCAGTGTTCTTGCCTGGAGAATCCCAGGGACGGGGAAGCCTGGTGGGCTGCCATCTATGGGGTCGCACAGAGTCAGACACGACTGAAGTGACTTAGCAGCAGCAGCAGCTGCAGCAGAGACTGCTCTGAGGTACAACTTCACCTCATGGCCTATCCTGAGAAATCTCAGGTCCTAAGTGAATCCACTTCCTGAGCAGCCTTTTGCACCTCTTCTTGGCTTGCCATGAAGTAGTGGCCAATGGGGTAACATAAGCTTTGTTTCACAATTTTATTTGCCTTCCCTCATGCATGCTGCCTTAGGTTTCCATGTCCCAAATAAATTATCAACTCTTTTAACCCATGTCTCAAATTCTGTTTATTAGAGATCTGATCAAAGAATAATATAACCTTATCATTTTCACTTATCATTTTACACTTATAGCTATAAAACATTTTAAGAGATACCATAATGAAATACTCAGATTTAATGGAATTGATGCTCCTCCATCAATTTTGACCACTGTCATCATGACATCTAAAATGAGCCTCATATTCTGTTAATTTGCAACTAAATTCATGACACACCCCTTCCATTTTCTCTTCCCTGCTTCAACCAAAACTTGCTTCCTCTTGAATATGTTATCTATCTCAATGAAAACTCCCACGAACCTGGGAACCATTTGTTCTTATTCTTTATCCAAATTTAATTATTCATCAGGCCTGTCAATTCTACTGCTAAGTATTTCAGTTTTTTAATTAATTTATTTTTTTTAATTGGAAGCGAATTACTTTACAATATTGTAGTGGTTTTTGCCATACATTGACATGAGTATTTTTTTTAATTCAATCTCTTTTCACTTCCCACTTTCACAGTTTAAAAATGACAACCACCATCTTTCACTAGAACAATTTCAATAATCTCTCAGTCAGGCTCTCTTCCTTCAATCTGCAGTCTCTAGTCCATCTTTTGGCCTGCTGCCAAAATTTTCAATTGAAAGTGATAACAACAAATACATACTAAAAATCTCTTCAATAACACCCCATTGGCAAAACTGTAACATATAATCCAAGCTCCCAGCATGCCATACAATGACCTTTGTAATCAGATGGTTTCCATACAACTGTTTTTTTTTTTTTTTAACATGCCAAGGTTTTTCATGCTTCCTAGTTTTTTTACATGACATTTCTCCCACTTAAAATATCCTTTTGCTCCACTGTTCACCTGATAAATTCCTATTAATCTTTAAGAGACAGTTTAATATTCGTATCACTTCCTCTCTTAGGCCTTTCCTGATGTCCATGTCACTTCTTCTTGAGTGATAACTTAATTCTTTTCATGTGTCTCTTACACACGTCCAATAACCTTGGTCTTAAGGTAAGGACAGATAAGCAAGAGATGAAAGGGAAATGTGTAAGTACTCTGTAGAGCTTCTGTTTGGGTCAAGTATTCTATCATTCTATTGACCAAAACAACTCACATGGAGGAGTCTAGAATCAAGAAGGGAAACAGAATGACCCAGAAGAGTGAGAAGGAACTGTGAAATTCTACAGAAAAGAACAAAGATAAAAGGAAAAGTTAATAACCATAAGCACAACTGATCTACCACACAATGTGAATATTAATTCCTGAAAACCTGGGCTCCATAGAATCCTTTTCTTAAAGCATGCATGCTCAGTTGCATCCAACTCTCTGTGACCCCATGGACTGTAGCTTACCAGACTCCTCTGTCCATAGGACTCTCCAGGCAAAAATACTGGAGTGGGTTTTCATTTCCTTCTCCAGGGGATCTTTCCAATCCAGGGATTGAACCTACATCTTCTGTGGCTTCTGCACTGGCACGTGGATTCTTTATCACTGAGCCACTTGGGAAGCACTCTTAAAGCATATCTAGAGGTCAAATACAGCAATCAAATCAATCAAATCTCTACTTGACAATGCATCTGTTATATGGAAAAGGAATAAAAGAAGTCAGGGAGGACTGGAAACCATGAGCTTTTGGAAATGATGCCAAATTTAAATATTATTGGGATTTCTTTGGCAGTCCAGTGGCTAAGGCTCTGCAATCCTGATGCAGGAAGCCAGGGTTCATTCCTGGTCAGGGAACTAGATCTCACATGTCCTAACTAAGAGTTCACATGCTGCAACTAAAATCCTGGATGCTGCAACAAAGATCGAAGATCCCGCATGCAGCAATCAACTAAGACCTGGTGCAGCCAAATAAACAAATAAATAAATAATTTAAAAATATATTACAAACACATCTCCTTGCCAGTTAAGGCCATGGCTTTAGTGGTTTAACAGGTATGCTTTTAGAGAGCTGGATGCTGCCTGAGATTGAGGAATTTGGGTAGAAATAACATGAAAGTCAATATCATAAAATACTACACAACAAGGTAACAGTTGCTGTAAATTGAAAAGAAAACATATTTTTTGTGGCTCTGTTCAATTAATAGATCTTGATTTTCACAGACCAGGATACATTTTGGGAATTCTGATTTTCTTTCTCTACTATGACAGGAAGAGAAAACATCTTTAAAAATGTGTATTAGGTTATCCTTAAGAACCTTAATGAATTCATAAAGAATATGTATTCACATTAAAGCCATAATTGGGCTTCCCTTTATGGCTCAGCTGGTAAAGAATCCTCCTGCAATGTGGGAGACCCGGGTTCAATCCCTGGGTTGGGAAGAGCCCCTGGAGAAGGGAAAGGCTACCCACTCCAGTATTCNGAAAACATCTTTAAAAATGTGTATTAGGTTATCCTTAAGAACCTTAATGAATTCATAAAGAATATGTATTCACATTAAAGCCATAATTGGGCTTCCCTTTATGGCTCAGCTGGTAAAGAATCCTCCTGCAATGTGGGAGACCCGGGTTCAATCCCTGGGTTGGGAAGAGCCCCTGGAGAAGGGAAAGGCTACCCACTCCAGTATTCTGGCCTGGAGAATTCCATGGATTGAATAGTCCATGGGGTCGCAAAGAGTCGGACATGACTGAGAGACTCTCACTCCACTTCACTTAAAACCATAATTGAGTGATAGCCCAGTGTGTTTACCCAATCCCTTTGCTGTGGTCTAGCTATTCAAGAAGATGGCTTTATGTGCTTCTAAAAGACACTTTTCTTAAACCTAAGTTTGAATAAAGAAGTATATTGAATGAACCCCACAGATATTGAAAAGTTAAGTCCTAGACATGAAGGGACCTGGCATTGAATGAGAAATCTAAGCTAATCACAAATTATTGTAGGTGTAATAAGAAATCATTGGGTTGAATGAAACCATGATTTTACCTACTTCTTTGCTGTTGTTGGATGCTATTATATTGTCATCATTTTCACTGCTGATTTCTCTTAGTGGTTGTCACATATGCATAGGTATATGTGGGGGATAGCCTAATTTTTGTTGGAGGGAGGGACTGATCTTATAAATGAAGCCAGCCATCCTGGGGTGCCAGAGAATTCAAATTGGACATCCCAGTAAGTGCTGCTGCTGCTGCTGCTGCTAAGTCACTTCAGTCATGTCCGACTCTGTGTGACCCCATAGACAGCAGCCCACCAGGCTCCCCCATCCCTGGGATTCTCCAGGCAAGAATACTGGAGTGGGTTGCCATTTCCTTCTCCAATGCATGAAAGAGAAAAGTGAAAGTGAAGTCGCTCAGTCTGTCCGACTGTTAGCGACCCCATGGACTGGAGCCCACCAGGCTACTCCGTCCATTGGATTTTCCAGGCAAGAGTACTGGGGTGGGGTGCCATTGCCTTCCCC
>SJYX01013062.1:71265-204162 GCA_006410675.1 Oreotragus oreotragus | reverse complement strand
CTGCTGCTGCTGCTGCTGCTAAGTCACTTCAGTCATGTCCGACTCTGTGTGACCCCATAGACAGCAGCCCACCAGGCTCCCCCATCCCTGGGATTCTCCAGGCAAGAATACTGGAGTGGGTTGCCATTTCCTTCTCCAATGCATGAAAGAGAAAAGTGAAAGTGAAGTCGCTCAGTCTGTCCGACTGTTAGCGACCCCATGGACTGGAGCCCACCAGGCTACTCCGTCCATTGGATTTTCCAGGCAAGAGTACTGGGGTGGGGTGCCATTGCCTTCCCCGCCCAGTAAGTGAGCAGAGGGCAATGTTATGGTTGATGTGTAGGCTAATAGGGAGTCAGTCCAAGGATAAGACGCTGGAAAAATGTAATACTGTATTTTCTAGGATAATTACTAAATACTATATTAATGATACTAATAATGTTAATGGCAATAGCAGTAAGTGCTATTTCTTGACCTCTGGCTATATGTTAGGTACCTGATAAGTAGATTTCATATATTATCTTTTATTGAGGTTAGTTCTATTGTCCTGGGTTACAAAAGTGACTATATGCCACAGGTTATACTTGCTGCCTGGAGTAGTTTTTAAAGCTGTTTTTAAACAGCTTTATTGAAGTAAAAATTATATACAAAGAACTGCACACATTTAATGTGTACAATTTGATGTTTGATGAGTTTGGACATAGGCAAACACTCATGATGGCATCACCATAATCAAGGTAACAGATATATCCATGACCTCCAAAGTTTTCCCTGTCTCTTGTCTCTACTTATTATTTTATTTTCCTTTTTGTGTGTGGTAAGAACACTTAACATGAGATCTACTCTCTTAAATTATGAGGTGCACAATACCATATTGTTAACTATAGGCAGTATGTTAAACAGCAGATATCTAGAACATATTCATCTAGTATAACTGAAACCTTATATTCATTGACCAAAAACTCCCTGAAGTAATTTTTAATACTCTTCTTTTACTCTAAAAAGTATTCTGGGTTAAAGGATAATATATATGGTCATCCTGTTGATATACCATATGAGTGTTAACTGTATGTGCTTTTATTTATTTTTTTAGTCCAAAATGATGGCGGGATTGGGAATTGAATTCACAAAGGCAGGATGGCAAAACAGACAATACCTCAGAGTTAGGAAGAGGAGTATTTCACTCCCAACTGCTGTTGCTTGTTAGCTCTGGAGACTTGGGTCAGTTCATTTCTCTGAAGCTGCAATGGTATCTGTAAAAGGAGACTAATAAACCCCTCAGTGAAGGGTTGTTTTAAAGTATCAGAGAATGTACAAAGTGCCCTTCAGGTAGTAGATGCTTAATAGTGTTATGTTAAAACAATTATTACTGAAATACGAGTATTCATCTTTGAACTTCTATAACAGTCCTTTATATAAAACAGGTATTTGAAAATGTTTAATAGAATTGTTTAATAGATGATTTTCAAATGTGAATCAATTATAAGCCCAAACTGGATTGTTAGCTATCGTCAGTTTTGAAAGAATTTTTCATAATGATCTTCTTTAACAATATAATTTTCCTTAAATTTTAATAAGTTCCTAAAAACTAAACAATTATTACCTCCAATTTCAATTACAGTTATGAATGTATTCTAGGCTGTTAGCTTGGTTAGTGTTCATATGGGCAATCAGGGCTTATCTCTTTCTGTCTGCCTACTAATTGATCTGTTTTAGGCACTAAGTTAAGGGGATTGGATAAAAATCTCAGTGTACCTGAGCAGTCTACAGTCTCAGTCTACAGACCATTGGCGGTAGGCTGAAGCAGAGTGGGAAGGACTTCTTACTCTCAGACCAAAACACTGAGGAAATAAGGTTGGGTGGCAGTGTATAGAGAGTCAATAAATATAACAGTGGGTTCACAGAAATTCAGACTGGCCTGGGCATGGCCTAACATAGCAGGGCTGACCTGGTGGTTCTATCATTCCTACTTTCCAACTTCTGTGGAGGACCACTATATCCCTTTATGAATACTCTGTGAACTTGTTATGGCTACTATAGTACCTTGTCAGCTTAAGCTTTTAACCAAAGTCCTGCCTTAAGCCACTTCAAGAAACATCAATGAAATAATATGTCAAAACATAATATATATAAACTATGTCTAGTACATAATGTATAGGTAAATTTGCTTTCTCTTTTTTATATTATAAACAGGATATGTTGCTAGATATCATAAAGGATATAAGACTGGTAAAACAGGATGGTATTCTACTCTAGCACAGATGTCACCTAGTAGAGGAGAAGAAATGAATGCTGTTAACTATGTCATACATTCATATGTCAGCATTTATTTACATCTGACACCAAGCTTTAGGCAACGCATTGGAGACATGAAGATAAATAAACATGGTATACCATGTTCAAGAAATTTACCCTCTCTTGTAATTTTCTTCCTTTCTCTTACCCATTATAATCAGTTACTCTCTCTAGAATATGGACTTTGTTCAGACATCAATTACAATTTCTATCATTATGAATACACAAACCAACCCACCATTATGTTATGAAGTACATTACCTATGCTGTATTATTTTACATATAGATCACTGACCTGGTAAGGGATCCTGCTCAATATTTATTGCTAAAATGTCCCTATAGCAATCTACTGGCTTAAGGTGAGTTATGAGCCTGATTTTATTGTAACTGTTAAAATTACACCTTATGGAACACAGAACTAATGAAAAAGTATAAAACTCCTAGAAGATAACACAAGAGAAAACCTAGATGACCTTGGTTAAGGTCATGACTTTTTAGATATAACACCAAAGCATGATCCAGGAAAGAAATAGTTGATAAGCTGGACTGCATTAAAATTAAAAACTTCTCCTTTCAGAAAAACAATGTCAAGAGAACAAGACAGCCACAGACTCAGAAAAAAGTATTTGCAAAGACATATCTGATAAATGATTATTATCCAAAATATACAAAGAACTGTTATATGTACAAAAAATTCTCTAATGGAGATTGGGAACATATGTCAACATAGAGACCACAGTAAACAATAGAGTCGGGTTTGGAATAAGAGTTCTTATTTTCTTTCTTTATTGTTAACCAAGTATAATATTTATAAGAGTTTTTTTTTAAAGAAAATATAGTCTCAAATGCCTAATTACCCTCTACAGTAGTTACACACTGGTTCATCTATAATCACTAGATACTTTTACTTTTAAGACTGAGTATTGACTCTAGAGAGTTAATGGCTGTAAAGTGTGAAACAGGGGACAACAGGTAACTAAGTCTTTTGTAAAAAGAAGGAATAATTATGTAGTTCCCATTGTTTCCCTTTGAAATTCTAAAAAGAAAGAAATATAAACTGAGAATATAAGTAACTCAAGAATGTTTTGTTTCAACTCTACTGGCCTCTCAATACCTAATTTTCAAAGTCAGGCAAATATGATATAAAATATTTAAAAGTCTATCTTTCATCCTAACTTGGGAAAAAAGTGTCAGACTAAGAAGAAACTATAAAGTTGGCTTGGTTTGCCTTTAGCATGACACCTTCCTTCCCTGGTGGCTCAGATGGTAAAAGCGTCTGCCTACAATGCAGGAGACCGGGGTTTGATCCCTGGGTCAGGAAGATCCCCTGGTGTAAGAAATGGCAACCCGCTCCAGTACTTTTGCCTTGAAAATCCCATGGACGGAGGAGCCTGATAGGCTACAGTCCATGGGGTCGCCAAGAGTAGGACACAACTGAGCAACTTCACTTTCACTTTTCTCCTTCTCAGCTTAACCCCAACTTGAGCAATCACTTCTTTCTCTCTTACAATCCTTCCTTCATGAACGCATTCATGTTTTACACAGTTTCTCCATGTAAGGAAAGAATGGCATGATAAATAGATCCACACTAAGGTACTAGAGATCCTTGTTTCTCAAAGTTTGTTCCACAGAGCAGAGAAATTGGCATTACCTTATCTACTGAGTAAGAATCTGCATTTTTATAAGATCCCCATGGGATTTCTATATATTTCAGTAAGATAACCAGGAGATTCAGATGCACATTAAAACCAGAGAACATTAGTGGAAACTGGTGTTTTCCAGAGCTCTCAAAGTGTGATCTCTGGGTAAGCAGAATCAGCATCAACCAGGAATTTCTCAGAAATGTGAGTTCCCAGCCCCTGCCCCAGAGCTGCTACAAGAGAAACTCTGGGCATGGGACCCAGCCATTGGGATTTTAAAAAGCTCTCCAGGGGATTCTGATGCATGAAAAACATTTAAAGACCACTGTTTCAGAGCATCTATGGTAAAGATTTGCTAATTTCAGAATTATAGAGCTGACCGCACCATAAAAAGTAGAGTGGGCATTTTATCCCATAGAGCCTCCTGGGTTTCCTTCAACTTGCATAACCCAGAAATTTCAAGAGTTTCCAAAAATGCCCTAAGTGTGTTTCTCTGATTCAGCCATTAACTCATTCCATGTCTTTTGAGAGTAAATCCCTTGATACCAATTGATTTAATTCAAGAATTCTGCTCTATTACTTTAGCTATTTCAACCTGTGAAATTTCACACCACCAGGACATCAAGCTGTACAGCAATTTTAATTAGCTGCCTCTGATATGGAGATCATTGACTTACTGGAATTACTTCAGTAACTTAAAAGCTCTTTCAAAATTGAACTCTGTGTTTTTTCCTTTTCTCCTCCAACTCATTGCCCAGATGTCCCCTTGTTTAAATTTATTAACAGTTCTTTTTAATCTAAACCAGAGTCTCTGTGTGTTTGTGTCTGTGCCGATTAACTGAAGTTTCAGATCACAGCCTACTGCTAGCAAATATCACTGCAAGGAGGCATTCTTCACTGGTTTTAATGTGTTTTCCAATTCAAGGAGTGGCGATTAATGCAGCTTAAACTCCAAAGCAAACAAGGAGTATATAAAAGTATGAATGATTGTCCTTGGTAGTGGTTACACTGTAGAATAGGGCACTTTACCACAGTCAAAGTAGTTATAATATTTTACTATTTTAAGATAGCCTCCTCCCAAACTAGACAATGAACTAAGGGAATGGCTAGGCAAGAACATCCTATACTACTCACATAACTCATCTGCTATTCTTTAAAGCCTTTTCCCAGTGTTAAGCAAGAAAAAAAGTCGCCGTTTGCTTAAGTACTTTTCCAGTAATATGGCTCTTAATATATCTCACTATTATGGCATTAAATGAGTTGTTTTTACTTTCATTACTGCTTATTTTGTTAGAAACTAGGAAATATTTGCTCTACTTTACATGGAGGTGTAAAGAAGCCAGTCTTAGGGCTGAAGATAACTGAAATGAATCACTCACTCCTTTGGCAAATTCATGAAAGTGTTAAGCACGTTCAGCTTATTCATTATGACATATTTGTTATCTTTAACAGGGGAGCATATTTGTGTAAGTGTTACAGACTTACAGCTGTATATGTGCCCTGAAGATGTGTTGAGACTTTCCTGTAAATTGTTCAAACTAAATGAGAATCATAGATAACAAAGGAAAACCATCCCTCAGGGAACTTTTCTGTGTCCTATTAAAAATTATTTTTGGCACCTTCTTAGAGTGAAGCAACAACACATTCATACTGAGGTTGGAGTTAATGGATAAGAACAGATAAGAACTATTAATTAATATCCTTTCACAACACTGAAGTGAAGAGAATCTTTAAACCAGCCAAGAAATTATCTTTTAAGAAACGTTTGCAGAGTGAAACTACAGACTGAATTAAGGAGTTTACTGGAAATTGAAAAATGGGTGCAATTCCATTCCAACAGACCTACGAAATGAAATCAGTTTACCTCTCAGATGTGCAGTAATGACTGTCATCAGCAAGAAATGTTCACTTCAAAAATAAATGCAAGTGTAAACATAATTCTAATGAATGTCTAGCTTAGTCACTATTTAGAAAATTAAATTTGTTTAGTGTTAAATTGCAAATGCAAATTTTGACTCAGTGCATACATGCTTCTGCATTCATCACAGCTGATCAAACTATGCATTTCACTGATAGACTAAAGCCTTTTGTTTTAAAAATTAGTAGGGATAATGAGACTGGCATTTATGCTTTCCTTTTATATAGTTTAGCTTTTTACTAAATTATAGCCTACACACAGTAAAGGTGGAAATAAGTACATCTGATTCTGATTTTCACTAACTGATTTATAGTCATGGGATTAACACATCAAGAAAGAGTACCATGCCAGTACTCCAGAAGTCTCTTGTCCCCTTCCAGTTTCTACTCATCCCCAGCTCAAGATTAATCACTATTCTGTATTCTATAATCACTTTGTCTTATGCTGCATTAAAAAATCTTTAAATAGAAAATCACGGCGATCCTTGCCTTACATATTCATGTTTCTCAGGGTACTGCCACAATCCTCTTATCATCTCAGTCTATATACACTCCATGTATGATCAATTATCACCAGTGTAAAGGATCAGAACTTTTTACATTAGCTTTAGGTACTTTTATCTAATTTCATAGTAGATATCTTTATCTGGTTATCAAGTGGGAACTTCAAATTCAACACAAAGAACATTAAATCATCATTTACCACTCAACCACAGGGAGTGGGGATAGAGGGATAGGCATTCTTCATTGTTTAAAATCTTTATAACAATCACATGTTTTCTATCACTCAAATTGAAACTAGATGCCATTTTTCTTTTTTTACTGTTCTCCAATATCCAACGGAGAAGGCAATGGCACCCCACTCCAGAACTCTTGCCTGGAAAATCCCATGGATGGAGGAGCCTGGTGGGCTGCAGTCCATGGGGTTGCAAAGAGTCGGACATGACTGAGCGACTTCACTTTCACTTTTCACTTTCGTGCATTGGAGAAGGAAATGGCAACCCACTCCAGCATTCTTGCCTGGAGAATCCCAGGGATGGTGGAGCCTGGTGGGCTGCCGTCTACGGGGTCGCACAGAGTCGGACACAACTGCAGCGACTTAGCAGCAGCAGCAGTAGCAGCAATATCCAAACATTCTGCATATCTGCTGATATTCTTCTCTTAGGTATTTCTTGGATCTGGTCTGTTCTCTTGATAGCTACCTCTACAGTCTATGTTCAGGAGCTCAGCATCTACAGAAAATAGCCTCTAATGATTCTCTACATATTTAGCTTCATTCTCCTCCACTGCATCCTTCCCATCAATCCTAAATGGCCTAGAGGTAGGGAAAGGGGACAGGTTTTGGTAACAGACTGACTTTGTTTGACTCAGAATATTGAGCTTCTAGTACTGTTCCTTATTTGTAACATGAGGGCAACAGTATCTCCATTATGAAGTAAATTGTTAGAATTACATATGTTGAATTAAAAAAAATGCACAATGTGAGAGTATCGAGTTAAGTTTTATTTGGGGCAAAATGAGAACTGCAGCCCAGGAGACAGCACCTCAGATGGCTCTGAAAGACTGCTCCAAAGAAGAAGGGGGGAAGGATAGTATACATGTGATTTTGGTAAAGGGAGAATACATGCAATCAAGCACACATTTTTTAGTAGAGGGTTTCCACTGGTCTCGGGAAGCTTCTGCTAGTCACAAGAAACAACTGTCACCATGAAGGATGTTAGTGCTTTCCTAGATATGAGGAGATATAAGAGATGGGCTCATAAAATCAGCTCCTGAGAATACCTGACTACCTGAAGACTTGTCCTGATAGTTTTCCTGGAGCACAGAGTGCCTCATTTCTGCTCTCTACCTTGAACTCCTTCAGGGGGTTTTGAAGGTTAGCAGCTGCATCAGCACCTGATTTAATCCTTGTAGATGGCAAGTGTCCATGGCCAGTGCCAATTTGTAGTTGACACACAGTATGATATATGTATTTACAAGTTCAATTTAGGGTGAGTTGATTCCTAAAAATACTCTTTTCCTCTTGCTCTTCGTCTAAAGACAATTAAAATTTTTCAATCATCATGACCTGGATAACCACGATGGTATGGTTACTCACCTAGAACCAGGCATCCTGGAGTGTGAAGTCAAGTTGGTAGCATTACTATCAAACCAACAAAGTTGGTGCAGCTGATGGAATTCCAGTTGAGCTATTTAAAAAAAAAAAATGCTGCTGCTAAAGTGCTACACTCAATATGTCAGCAAATTTGGAAAACTCAGCAGTGGCCACAGGACTGGAAAAGGTCACTTTTCATTCAAATGTCAAAGGAAGGCAATGGCAAAGAATTCAAACTATCATACAAGTGTGCTCACTTCACATGCTAACAAGGTAATGCTCACAATCCTTCAAGCTAGTCTTCAACAGTACGTGAACTGCGAACTTTCAGTAAAAAAAAAAATGCTGCTGCTAAAGTGCTACACTCAATATGTCAGCAAATTTGGAAAACTCAGCAGTGGCCACAGGACTGGAAAAGGTCACTTTTCATTCAAATGTCAAAGGAAGGCAATGGCAAAGAATTCAAACTATCATACAAGTGTGCTCACTTCACATGCTAACAAGGTAATGCTCACAATCCTTCAAGCTAGTCTTCAACAGTACGTGAACTGCGAACTTTCAGATGTACAAGCTGGGTTTCAAATAGGCAGAAGAACCAGAGATCAAATTGGCAACATTCATTGGATCAGGAAGAAAGCAAGGGGGTTCCAGAGAAACATCTACTTCTGCTTCATTGACTATGCTAAAGTCTTTGACTGTGTGGATCACAACAAACTGGAAAATTCTTAAAGAGATGGAAATACCAGAGCACCTTAACTGCCTTCTGAGAAACCTGTATGCAGGTCAAGAAGCAACAGTTAGAACTGGACATGGAACAATGGACTGGTTCAAAATTGAGAAAGGAATATGTCAAGGTTCTATACTGTCACTCTGCTTATTTAACATATACAGAGTACATCATGAGAAATGCTGGGTTGAAGGAATAACAAACTAGAATCAAGATTGCCAGGAGAAATATCAACAATCTCAGATATGCAGATAATACCACTCTAATGGGAGAAAGCAAAGAAGAACTGAAGAGCCTCTTGATGAGGGTCAAAGAGGAGAGTGAAAAAGTTGGCTTAAAACTCAACATTCAAAAAACTAAGATCGTGGCATCCAGTCCCATCAGTTCATGGCAAATAGATGGGGAAAAAGTGGAATCAGTGACAGATTTTCTTTTCTTAGGCTCCAAAATCACAGCGGATGGTGACTACGACCATGAAATTAAAAGACGCTTGCTCTTTGGAAGGAAAACTATGACAAACCTAAACAACATATTAAAAAGCAGAAGCATCACTTTGCTGACAAAAGTATGTACAGTCAAAGATATGGTTTTTCCAGTAGCCGTGTACAAATGTGGGAGCTGGACCACAAAGAAGGCTGAGTGCTGAAGAATTCCCATGCTTTTGAACTGTGGTGCTGGAAGAGACTCTTGAGAGTCCCTTGGACTGCAAGGAGATCCAACCAGTCCATCCTAAAGGAAATCAGTCCTGAATATTCATTGGAAGGACTGATGCTGAAGCTGAAGCTCCAATACTTTGGCCAACTGATGTGAAGAGCTGACTCTTTGGAAAAGACCCTGATGCTGGGAAAGACTGAAAGCAAAAGGAGAAAGGGGGTGACAGAAGATGAGATGGTTAGATAGCATTACTGACTCAATGGACATGAGTTTGAGCAAACTCCAGGAGAAAGTGAAGGACAGGCAAGTCTGGCATGCTGTAGTTCATGTGGTCACAAAGAGTCAAAGATGACTTAGCAACTGAACAACAACAATGATTCACCATAAAAATAAATTCAAACTCTTACCATCAAATATAACCCATTTCTTGATCTATGAGATGCATGCGTGTGTGCTCAGTTGCTTCTGTCGTCTGATTCTATGTGACCCCATAGACTGTAGCCTGCCAGGCTCCTCTGTCCATGGGATTCTCCAGGCAAAAATATTGGAGTGGGATGCTTTGCCCTCCTCCTGGGGATCTTCCCAACCCAGGTATTGCACGTGTGCCTCTTATAACTCCAGCACTGGCAGACAGGTTCTTTACTGCTAGCACCACCTGGGACACCTGGATCTGTGAGATATCCAGTCTCATTTTCGCCATGCTTCTGACATTTTTTCAATGGTAGAATTCCACACTGATATATATATATATAAGTGAGATAGAGTTACTGGAGGACAGGGAAGCTTGGCGTGCTGCTGTCTATGGGGTCACAAAGAGTTGAACATGACTTAGTAACTGAACAACAACAATAACTATTAAAATTCATTTCTACTACTGCAATGTAAAACATATAGGGAACAAATCTATTAATACTAAATTAACAGTAGTAGAAATAAATATGGACTCATTGGATAGTTTTACTAAAATTTCCAATAAGTACTTGATAGTTGACCTCTCGGGGAAGGCAATGGCACCCCACCCCAGTACTCTTGCCTGGAAAATCCAATGGATGGAGTAGCCTGGTGGGCTGCAGTCCATGGGGTCGCTAACAGTCGGACAGACTGAGCGACTTCACTTTCACTTTTCTCTTTCATGCATTGGAGAAGGAAATGGCAACCCACTCCAGTGTTCTTGCCTGGAGAATCCCAGGGATGGGGGAGCCTGGTGGGCTGCCGTCTATGGGGTCACACAGAGTCGGACACGACTGAAGTGACTTAGCAGCAGCAGCAGCAGCAGCAGTTGACCTCTGCATGAAACATCATAGAGGCCACAGAGAAAATGAGTTTTAAGGATCACAGGGGAGGAAAAATATTTTTCCCTCTACCCTTCTAGGCTGAGGCCCCCTATAACAAAAGACATTTTAAAAGTAGAATAAGAAATAAAAGGTTAATAACACGTATATCTCCTATATACATGGGAGATACCCAGGAAAAATGGAGTAACTCCCCAAATGGCCCAAGTCGATCATTTCATTACCATTTCAAATTAAAGACAAAAAACTGTTGGTTGGGTAGAAAGTCAGTTTTGGGAGGTGACCAGGAAAGGCACAGTAAACAAGGATAAAGTTGTGATGCAGATTTAAATCGCTGCTTTCTCCATTGCTAAGTGTTTTGAAAGATTTAATCACTTTCCTCTCCCTGGAAGAGAGGGGAAGTCAAGTTTACAAATGGTAATTTTCCCTATATATATATGTAAATGTTTCTTACAAAAGGGTAATTTTTACTTGATTTTCAGAATTTCTTCTGTGTTATTTCTTGAAAACAATCAGTCTAAGATCATCTTTATGCCAAAGAGGCATATTTCAGAGTGAAATCTTCTGCTCCCCATAAGTTCTTTCATTTATATAAGAAATAGAGTGATGGGGATCCAAATCAGAAGAGCGAAGAAAACATGCACTATTTATACTGATGACCAACTGTATGAAAGAAAGACCTGCTGCAGTGGATTATAAAAGCTTTCAGCATTACACAATGCAATTATTCAAGTATTTGTCATATGGCAAAGCACTGTTTCAAGAAAGCAAACAATAACTTTGTATATAATCCATAGAGACTAATACATACAAATATGCGAGAGTAGCCTATTTTAAAATATACTTTTGTTTAGAGATAATCAAAAGTTTATATCTATTTAGTGTCCCTGATGGCTCAGCAGGTCAAAGAATCCATCTGCAAGCGGGAAGGAGATAGAGGAGACTAAGGTTCGATCCCTGGATCAGGATGAGCCCCTGGAGAAGGAAATGGCAATCCACTCCAGTCTTCTTGTCTGAAAAACTCCATGGAGGCAGGAGCCTGGAGGGCTACAGTCCATGGGGTCACAGAGTCGGACACAACTGAATGACTAAGCACAGTGCAAAAACAGGTTTGTGTTTTTTTTGCATTTCATTGTCATGACTAGAAGGAAGAATAAATAACATATTTCTTCTGTGAAGTAAGGTCCATAGTTAACAAACATTTACTAATGTGCATCTCAGGGGATCTTTTAAAAAAATAATGTTAAGGCTGAGTAATGATCATAAGGGGCTGCTGTCTCTCCTTTTCTGTGATGCTCCCTCTTACAGAGCTCTGTAAAAGGTGAATTAGATATTCACTTGCTTCAGTATGGATACTGAAATAACAAAAGAAGAACCTCTAGGCCCTTGAGATTTCCTTTCAATCTAAGAAGACCAACTCTAATTCCTAACTCTGATTAATAAATCTCCCTCTGTCTTTAGGGCCCTGTTGATATACTACTCATGTTGACCCAGAATAACTTTTCCTACTACTTTTCTTTTGCATTCAATGCATATAATTAAGTCAAGTGATTCTTTGGTTACAACATTTTGGGAGCCATTAGACATTATAGAACCTAACAAAAGAACTAGTGAACTTAAAGCAGCTAGAAATCTACAAGGGTGAATTTATTATTTTACTTGGTTGTATAAATAGCTGTATCTCTATTAGCATTACTAGTGAGTATATTGTCAATTAACAGTAGTAATTTATCAAAGCTTGATCATTTAGTTTTGGGCTATCTTGACTGGGGATGACTGAGACATTTCCCCTTCACTGCTAGTTGTCACTTGCTTACTATATTGGATTTGGGGAAACAGTACATCTTACCAGAGTATCAACCTTCAAACTAGCAGAGATAATGAAGCTTCTAATGGGAGTTTCAGGTCAGAAGCATCAGAACTACTGCATATGGTTGTACATTGTTGCCGTGCACATTGTCACCTGGCTATTAAAAGAATGCATGAATCTCAGTAGAAATCAGAGATACTGGAGTTTTAAAAACTAGGGGACGTCATATTTCATCTATCACTTGCAAAAGTAAAAACAACTGTTAACAATCCACTATCAGAGAGAGCATGGGAAAATGCATTTCTAATTCATATTGGTGTAACATTGTGGAGGGCAATTTGAATGAACCAATTGAAATTTAAAATGTAAGTATCTTTGTATTCATTAATTCCATTCCAGTTGAGTAAAGAATATTTATGACCCCTTTTTCTAACACTTAGAGCAAATATTATATGCCATCATCTGTCCAAAGTACTTCGCTTGTTTTCATTCACCTACCTATCACAAGGAACCTATAAGTTAGTATGAGTATCATTCCCAATTTATGTTTCAAAAACATTCTTTAAGGATACTAAAGGGACCTGAATTGGATACTGTAAAAAACTGGTGAAATGAGAATAAAGTCTAGAGTTAAGAATATTATATCAGGGTCAATTTCTTACTCTTTATAAATATATCATGATTATGTATGATGTCAGTATTAGAGGAAGCTGGATGAAGGAGATATATGAACTCTGTATATACTATTTTTTTAAACTTTTTTTGTAAATCTACATTCATTTTTTAAATAAAAATTTTTAAAAAAATTCTTGATATCCCAGAACTAGTACGTGGCTGACCTATTTGGAACAGTGGGAGAAAAAATCCATGGAGTGTCATGATATTTTAGATACCTAAAGGCAGGTAAAGGGAGCTATAAGTTAAGGGAGACATAAGTTGAAAATAATAAAAATTCTGTTATTTGCATTTGACCAACCATCTGACTGTTGTTGTTTAGTCATTAAGTTGTGTCCGACTTGTTTTGTGGCTCCATGGACTGTAGCCCACCAGGATCCTCTCTCCGTGGGATTTCCCAGGCAAAAATATTGGAGTGGGTTGCCATTTCCTTCTCCAGGAGATCTTCCCAATCAGGGATCGAACCTGAGTCTCTAGGATTGGCAGGCGGATTGTTTACCGCTGAGCCACCAGGGAAGCCCCAACCATCTGATTACAGTCTCCGAGCACTATATGACAATTTTACTCTCTATGTAAAAGAAGCTCTGAAGGCCATAAAAACAAATGAGACAGTACTTATATTCAGATAAACCATTAGGCTAGTCAGACATGTAAACAATTAGCTACAATGTAAATTTCTATGGAGCAAATACTTCAGTATACTTTAATAATGTTATACTAGAGTCTGTTGTTTTAACAACTGTGTTATCTTTGTGCAATAATTCATAATTAGAAACTCAAATTCTTATCAACAAGAAAATAATTAAGTTAGACTATTGTCCATATGAAGCATGAAATATTCTATGCCAATTAAAAAGAGTATCTTTAAGATATTTTGGGAATGGGAAAAATGGAATTTGGAGAATGGTATACATTGTGAGCCAATGAGTCTGTGGTGAACAGAATGTCTAATATGTTCTAAGAAGCTATCTTGCTGTAATTTCCAGATTCTGCGAATATGACTTTTTTTCTTTATATACGCCTGTATTTTACTTTTTTGTATAATGGGAATGAATTATTACATTAGCTTAGTATTTAATAAGCAATTTTAAAGTATAAAGGCATTTATAGAGACCTAATTGTTCGGAAGGTTGGAATATCCCCATTCAAAGTCTCCCTATATTTTATGAATGATTAACTGGGCAAGGCAGTACTAGGCACTAGGTATACAGTAGCTGATTAGATATTATCCCCAGCCTGTTGGAGGTCAGAGTCTGGTGGAGGATATAAAGTAAAGCCAAGTTTGTCAAGTTCTTTTTGTTAAACAGCTAAGTGAAAGGTGCTAAGCAGATCGCAAAGTCACTTCAGAGACAAAGCAGGAGAAATTGACCAGAGCAGAGTCCAATAATTGCATTGTAAGGAATGTTTACAAGTTTTCATTTTATTCTGGGCACAATGGGATGCTTGTGAAACATTAAAATAGGCAACGGCTTAATCTTACTCTTTTTTTCCTTACTCATTGTTATGAAATAGTACTCAGGCTATCACACATACAATACATTGGAGAAGGGAGTGGGAAATAGGTATTTGCTTCTTAAGAATGTATTGCACATGTGTTGATATTCCCTTGTCTATATATTCATTATATAGTTCACATTTTAAAAATACAGTAAAAAGTTCTAAAATAAGCTAGCAGAAGTAGGGATGGGGTGACAAATGTTGAAGATATTTAGGAGGTAGTATCAACAATTCTTATTGATCTTGATGTAGGAGTGAGAAAATGGTAGAGAGACAGCAAGAATGACACCAAAGTTTCCAGAGATGGTAGTGCCAATTACTACCAAGAGGATACAAGAGGAAGACCAGTCTTACAGGGAGAGATTGATGACACCCATTCTGGGCTTGCTGGATTTGAAGTATTTCTGAGACATCCAAATGCAGATGTTAGATAGACAGCTGAGTTCTAGAGTTCAGGGGAGCAACTGGGATTTTATATCATTTTCCTCCCTAGCTTTATTGAAGTGTAATTAGTACACAAAAACTGCACATAGTTAATATACACACTTTAGTGAGTTTAACGTATGTATCGTACACACTTGTGTTACCATCACCACAATCAAGGTAATAAACACTGGATTTTATGTCTTATGAAGGCTGTTAACACTGACATAACAGAAGATATGACTAATAGTGGCTTGTAAGACACGGGTTTATTTTTCTTACATGAAAAACAGTTAGAGGTGGCAGCTTCAAGCAGTGGTTTAGTGGCTCAAAAACGCTATCAAAACCTTGCCTAAATGGCTTTTTAGTGTCTCCTTTAAGACAGTTTTTAATGTCTCTTTTAACTAGCTGCCATAGATCCAGACATCACGTCTAAGCTCAAAGGATGAATGAAAAGGGAAGGGAAGAGATGGGCCCAAGAAGATTTCTTTATTTTTATCAGAAAGCTCCCTAGCAAACTTCCCTTACAATTCACTGTCTTTAAAGTGGGAGATGGCAGGGAATAAAGAGATTCATAATAGTAGCTGGGTTAGTGATGCAATAAAATAAGTCCCCAAAATTTCATAGATAGCATTTCAATCTATGGCACCAGGTCCAGGAAAAGTATGTAAAATTAAAAATATTTGCTCTTTTGCACATCTGATAAAGGACCATTATTGAACAACAACAACAAAAATTCTCTTAAAACTCAGCAAGAAAGTTCACAACACAATCATAAATGGGACATAGATATGAACAGATACCTCATGAAAGAAGATATACAGATGAGAAATAAGCATACGAAAAGATGTTCCACATCATGCATGATCAGGTAAATTCATATTAAAACAATATGATACTACTATCACCTACTAGAATGGCTAAAACCCTGAACATGGACAACAGCAAATACTGGTGAGGCTGTGGAGCAACAGGAACTCTCAATCATTGCTGGTGGGAATGCAAAATGACAGGGTCACTTTGAAAAACACTGGCTGGAAGTTGAATCAATCACTGATGGCCAATGATTTAATCAATCATGGCTGTGTAGTGAAGCCTTCATAAAAACACAAAAGGATAGAGTTCAAAGAGCTTCTTGGTTGGTGAACATGTGAAGAGTAACACACTGGAGAAAACATGGGAATTCTTTCCCTTTTCCCATGTCTTGCCCTATGCACCTCTTCATCTAGCTATTGATTTGTATCCTTTAATATCCTTTTATAATAAATAAGTAGTTTAATAAGTTTAATAAGAAAATTAATCAGCCAAGGAGAGGGTTGTAGAAATCTCTGATTTATAGCCAGTTGGCCAGAAGCACAGAAAACAACTTAGACTTGGGACTGGTGTCTGAAGTAGAGGGCAGTCGTGGGGATTGAGCCCTTTACCTGTGGTATCTGGTTGTAGCTCCAAGTAGATGGCATTAGAATTGAGTTGAAATCTTGGACCTGTGCTGGCATCCTTGTTGGTGTGAGAAAGCCTACACACACACACACGTTGAAATTGGGTTCAGGAATTCAAAAGAGGGACACCGTGCATGTGGGGGGTGCAGAATGTATAAGAGAAATCTCTGTATCTTCTTCTCAATTTTGCCATGAACCTAATACTTCTCCAAAGATATAAAGTCTTTTTTAAAAAGTCAAATCATAATAAGTTATTTGGGAAGCATTAATTTGTTCACTCATCAAACTGACAATCAGCACATTTGTTCTAGGCACCCTACCAATCACTGGGGATCCAGCCTGTATTATAATGCAAGGTGACAGGAACCCAAATGAATGCCTATGCTTGTCCTGCAATGCCCGTAACAGACATTACTAATTAATTCCAGACCTCCTTCCCACTCATGCCAAACATGACTTCAGATCATTATCAACACAACCCAACAGGTCACGACTACCCATTGATCAGAATGCAGCATATAACCTATTTCTCATCTCTTATCTACTGCATTGTACATATGCCAGATTTTAACCTTACTTAAGTGTGATTAAATAAAACAGATTTTTATTTAAAAAAAAATCAGAGTTCTTATTTAAATCTAGAAATACACATTTTAACTAAAACACTAATCACATGTGCATTACTATAACAGTTCTTTGTTTCCTGATTTATAGGTTACATGCGAAACATGCACATATTTTTCCTTCCTTTTAATCCACCTCACATATTTAGAGTCAGACACGACTGAAGCGACTCAGCTTAGCAGAATGCAGTCATCGACATGATTAATGCAGAGCTTAAAAATTTCCCAGAATATATTCTCTCCTTCTTTTATATATTCAAATAGATAAAATCTAAGAATATATTAGGCTTTGAAAATTACCAGAAAATATTTCTCAAATGTGGCTGTCTTTACTGTATGTGAAATATAGTGAATGCTGGCATATTTGGTTTTGCATCCGTAACTGACATGTGAATTAGTTGTTTTTTATGCATTGGTTTGAGGGATTTAACCCTCAACCTTCTACTAAAACTCACAAGCCAAAAATACAAGTTTTGTCAATCAACACAGGTTATCTGTTTGCCACAGGAATGGTTTTACAAATAAGGAAATCTAGTCAACATTTTAAAATATTACAGTGAAATGTGACCATCTACCAATAATAAATACCATTTCTGAGCACAGAATCTCTGATAAGCAACTTACATCACATGCAATTGTCACGATGTATTTAATTATCACACTTAATTATCTCAGTTGTCACAAAGCAGTCCTGCAAGGGGTCAGCATAAACATTTGAAGATGAAAAACACTGACGTTTAGATTCAAGATCAATATACGTATAAGTTGTAGAGCTAGGAACTGAATTCAAACATAGGCTTACACTTGGACTTCCCTGGTGGCTCAGACGGTAAAGCATCTGCCTACAATGCAGGAGACCCAGGTTCAATCCCTGGGNAAACATTTGAAGATGAAAAACACTGACGTTTAGATTCAAGATCAATATACGTATAAGTTGTAGAGCTAGGAACTGAATTCAAACATAGGCTTACACTTGGACTTCCCTGGTGGCTCAGACGGTAAAGCATCTGCCTACAATGCAGGAGACCCAGGTTCAATCCCTGGGCTGGGAAGATCTCCTGGAGAAGGAAATTTCAGCATTCTTGCCTGGAGAATCCCATGGACGGAGAAGCCTGGTAGGCTACAGTCCATGGGGTTGCAAACAGTCGGACACAACTGAGCTACTTCACTTTCACTTTCACAATTAAATATGTTACTGAGTAAATATACTTCGATGCTTTTCAAATGTTGTAGAGAAATGCATAGTTATGTGTTATGACATGTCCATCTAGAACAGAATCTATAAAATTTGAGCTGGACATAATGCCTCTCTTCCCTGGTGGCTCAGATGGTAAAGCCTGCAATATGGGAGACCCAGGTTCAATCCCTGGGTCAGAAAGATCCCCTTGGAAAAAGAAATGGCAACCCCCTCTAGTATTCTTGCTTGGGAAATCTCATGGACAGAGGAGCCTGGTGGGCTACAGTCCACGGGATCACAAAAAGTCCCAAAGAGTCACAAAGACATGACTGAGCAACTAACAACACTAATGTCTCTCAGGTACAGACTACATTTCCTAGACTTCCTTTCATCTCAGTAGGCCCAAGACATGGTATTAAACCAACCATATTATCTCTTTAGAGGTAAAGCTGCTTGTCCTAGACTTTTGCTTTCTTCCAGAATTTTATTAGTACCTTCTATAGACTACATGTTTGTGTCCCTTCCCAAATTCACATGTTAAAGTCCTATCCCTCAAGGTGACTGTCTTAGGAGATGGGGCTATTGGGTAGTGATTAGGTCAGGAGGAGGGAGTCCTCATGGATGGGATTAGTACTGATATAAAAGAGGCCCCAGAGATCTCCTTATCCCTTCTGCTATGTGAAGTTACAGCATAAAAACAACCTTCTAGGAAGTGGGCTCCCAACAGACACTGATTCTGCTGGCACTTGACCTTCAACTTCCCAGCCTCCACAACCATAATAAATAAATGTCTGTTCTTTATAAAGCCACCCAGGCTCCAGTACCCTTGCCTGGAAAATCCCATGGAGAGAGGAGCCTGGTAGGCTGCAGTCCATGGGGTCACCAAGAGTCGGACACGACTGAGTGACTTCACTTTCACTTTTCTCTTTCATACATTGGAGAAGGAAATGGCAGCCCACTCCAGTGTTCTTCCTTGGAGAATCCCAGGGACGGGGGAGCCTGGTGGGCTGCCGTCTATGGGGTTGCACAGAGTCGGACACGACTCAAGTGACTGCCGTACACTCTTCAGCCATGCCATATCATGGAGGGAGGAAGATAAGTGGAATTCTCTCTTGTTTTCAATCCAGCGGAATATTAGACATGTAAAGAAAGAAATCCCATCACAGTGTATGTGGTAGTAAAGAACACAGTCTTATGGGAGAAGTAAGGAAAGAAATCACTTATTTATGCTAGGGATTTCAGGAGGGTTTCCCAGATTGTATTAGTCTGCTCAGGTTGCTGTAACAAAATACCACAAACTGAGTGGCTTAAACTACAGGAATTTATTTCTCACAGTCCGAGGCTGCAAAGTCCAAGGTGAAGGTGCTGGCCAATAGGATTCCTTAGCAAGGGCCCTTTTCTTGGCTTTTGGATGGCTGCCTTCCTGATGTGTCCTTACATGGCAGGGGGTTGGGGAGCCCTCTGGTTTCTCTTCTTCTTTCTGAAAAGACATTAATCCTCAAGACTTCATCTAACCTAATTATCTCTCAAAGACCCTACTTCCAAATACTATTATTACACTGGGGGTTAGAGTTTTAACATACAAATATGGTGGGGGGACACTTCTTCAGTCAATAACCCCCATGATGTAAAAAAATGAACTGAATATTGAAGGTTCCCTGGCTTCTAGCCTTGGAGTTGAACCTGTTTTTCAGGCATTCGGGATACTGGGGAAAGCTTAGTGCTTTCTGTATTATGCAGATGCTGTGGAATATGGTTAATCTTTTGCATCACACTATGTAGAAAAACTATCCTTTCTCATTTACAAAGCTGGAAATCACTACTCAAAAATATCATTATTCATTAGAAGGACCTTTCCCATAGATTTTCAAAAAGTTAATTTGAAATAATCATAGGATCACAGGAAGTTACAAAAATATAATAGTACAGAGATGTCGCATGTACCCTTCATCCAGCTTCCTCCAATAGTAACATCTTATAGAACTATAGTATAATATCAAATCCAGGACTACACAGCTTATTTAGATGTCACCAGTCTTTACAAGAACTTGTATGTGTGTTCATGTATATGTGTGTGTGCAGTTATATGCAATTTCACTACATCGATAGATTCATGTCACCACAACCATGATCAAGACACCAAAATGTTCATTAAAAAGGAACTCCTAGACTTCCTTGGTAGTACAGTGGATTAGAATCTGCCGCCAATGCAGGGGACACTGGTTAAAAAGGAACTCCTAGACTTCCTTGGTGGTACAGTGGATTAGAATCTGCCACCAATGCAGGGGACACTGGTTAGATCCCTGGTCCGGTAGGATTCCACATGCCACCGAGCAACTAAGCTGGTGCGCCACAACTACTGAGCCCACATGCTGCAACTACTGTAGCCCGCACACCTAGAGCCTGTGGTCCACAATTAGAGAAGCCACTGCAATGAGATCCTCAAGCACCACAAGGAAGTGTAGCCCTTGCTCACCGCAACTGGAGAAAGAGCCCATGCAAAGCAACGGAGACCCAGTGCAACGAAAAATTAAATAAAATAATTTTAAAACAAAAAAACAGAAACTCCCTATAATTAATCCTGAGCAAAATTTCTCTCTCGCTATGACCTCTAAAACCAAATAAGTTATGTGATTCTAAATGAAACAGGCATAGGATAGATATTTTGCATTCCAACAAGAAGACATAGTAAGGAATAAAGGAGTGACAGCTCTCACACAACATTAAAACTTAGCAAGGCAAACTCCATGAGATCTTAAGCCTTGAGAACAATCTCTTTGACACAATGCTCTGCCCTCAGACCTGCTGGGAAAGCAACATCACCTCATGACTCAGCAGGGTGTTGCTCATGCCTTGGCTCTCTGTGGTACCCCAAGCTATGCCACAGCTCTGCCAGGAGGGGTCTGACACCAGTAAGTTCTGTTGGAGGTCACTTACCTTTTAGAAGAAGAAAAAATGGAGCCCCCTTGTGTTACTCCTTTATAATAGCATAGCGCCCATAACCTAACCTCTGACAACCACTGTTTTCTATCTCTATGATTTTGTCATTTCAAGAATGCTAATAAAAACCACTACAATATTGTAAAGTAATTAGCCTCCAATTAAAATAAATTTAATAAAAAGAATGCTAATAAATGGAATAAAATTGTATATAATCTTGCTTTTTAATAGCAAATATACAGTACAATGCAGTACAATGCATGTGACCAAGGTCAAGCAAATATTGTCTCTTATCTGGCTCAGTGTTTTGGCTTTTCCTGGATGTTTCCTTGCAATATCTGCTAGTACCACCCTTGGGCTCTGCTCTGTTGATCTTGGGAACAGGAGCCAGACCAAAGGTGGCCATACCTGCTGATTAAGAGGTATAGAGGGCCACATTCTTAACCACAAACACTCTGAAAGGGCTTAACAGAGCTCAGTTTTCTAGTTTACATGTGAGGTGACAATCTTCCAACAGTGCATTCAGAAGGATGTCAAGACTAGCTCACTAGCTGTGGGCAGCAGGTTGGGTTATTATCCCACTAGAGGGCAACAAATATTCAGTGGTGCTAATGAGCAGTGCTGTATCCTTAGATGAAATAACAGTGAGACGGAAGAAAGCCAACTGGCAACAAATAACGAGCATTGACAGTATCGTCCTTCATTGCCGGACAGTCACAAGAAGTCAAAATAGAACAAGGAGACCGGGTTGCTGGTGAGCATTGCCGCACCAGGACCTAGAGTGAATTCCGGCACGTTTTTTCTTACCTTTGGTGAAAACAAGCTAGCTTCATTGCTGCCTCCTCATCAGGGCCAAGGGGCAGGTGTGCTCTTTCAGTGGGAAGTAAAAAGACAAAAGATAAGTTTCTTTTTAACTCAAAACCCTCCTCACGTAAAATAGTCCTAGATGGATTTCTTCTGATATAAAAAGTTAACCTGTACAATTACTAGACTAAAACATAGACACACATTTTATAATTTGGGGCTTGAAAAAACTTTTCAAAGCATTATAATAACATAAATAATTGATATATTTTCTTTTAAATAATAAATTTAAAAATTTGGCAAGAATCTAATGTATAAATTAGAAGGCTAGTGCCAAATGAAAAACCATTATGTATTTTGTAGTTAATAGAGTGTAAGGGGTTTCAGTTTCAGTTCAGTCACTCAGTTATGTCCGACTCTTTGTGACCCCACGAATCTCAGCACTCCAGGCCTCCCTGTCCATCACCAACTCCCGGAGTTCACTCAAACTCATGTCCATCGAGTCGGTGATGCCATCCAACCATCTCATCCTCTGTCATTCCCTCTCCTCCTGCCCTCAATCTTTCCCAGCATCAGGGTCTTTTTCAATGAGTCAGCTCTTCGCATCAGGTGGCCAAAGTACTGGAGCTTCAGCTTCAACGTCAGTCCTTCCAATGAACACCCTGGACTGATCTTCTTTAGGATGGACTAGCTGGATCTCCTTGCAGTCCAAGGGACTCTCAAGAGTCTTCTCCAACATCACAGTTCAAAAGCATCAATTCTTCTGCATTCAGCTTTCTTTATAGTCCAGCTCTCTCATACATCCATACATGACCACTGGAAAAACCATAGCCTGATTAGACAGACCTTTGTTGGCAAAGTAACGTCTCTGCTTTTTAATATGCTGTCTAGGTTGGTCATAACTTTCCTTCCAAGGAGTAAACGTCTTTTAATTTCATGGCTGCAGTCAACATCTGCAGTGATTTTGGAGCCCCCAAAAATAAAGTCTGACACTGTTTCCACTGTTTCCCCATCTATTTCCCACGAAGTGATGGGACCAGATGCCATGATCTTAGTTTTCTCAATGTTGAGTTTTAAGCCAACTTTTTCACTCTCCTCTTTCACTTTCATCAAGAGGTTTTTTAGTTCTTCACTTTCTGCCATAAGGGTCGTGTCATCTGCGTATCTGAGGTTATTGATATTTCTCCCAGCAATCTTGATTCCAGCTTGTGCTTCTTCCAGCCCAGTGTTTCTCATGATGTACTCTGCATGTAAGTTAAATTAGCAGGGTGGCAATATACAGCTTTGATGTACTCCTTTTCCTATTTGGAATCATTCTGTTGTTCCATGTCCAGTTCTAACTGTTGCCTCCTGACCTGCACATAGATTTTTCAAGAGACAGATCAGGTGGTCTGGTATTCCCATTTCTTTCAGAATTTTCCACAGTTTATTGTGATCCACACAGTCAAAGGCTTTGGCATAGTCAATAAAATAGAAATAGATGTTTTTCTGGAACTCTCTTGCTTTTTCCATGATCCAGCAGATATTGGCAATTTAATCTGTGGTTCCTCTGCCTTTTCTAAAGCCAGCGTAAAGGGTTAATATATTAATTATATGAAAACATGATATACATTATATTTATATGTTAATATACTAATGCGTATGTGCTAAGTCACTTCAGTCATGTCTAACTCTTTGTGACCACATGGACTGTGGCCCGCCTGGCTCCTCTGTCCATGGAATTTTCCAGGCAAGAATACTAGAGTGGGTTGCCATGCCCTCTTCCAGGGGATCTTCCCAACCCAGGGATCAAACCCATGTCTCATGTCTCCTGCATTGGAAGGCACATTCTTTACCACTAACACCACCTAGTTAACATCTCTTGATAATTAATGAAAAACTATTAATTCTCCAATAGAAAAAATGACCTAAGATTTTTAGAAAACAAACAAAGATATTTATTGAGTATTACTTTCTGCCTAGTATATTGTTTTGGAGAAGGAAATGGCAACCCACTCCAGTGTTCTTGCCTGGAGAATCCCAGGGATGGGGAAGTCTGGTGGGCTGCCGTCTATGGGGTCGCACAGAGTTGGACACGACTGAAGTGGCTTAGCAGCAGCAGTAGCAATATATTGTTACGTATTGGGAATAGAGCACAAGGTCTGAAATGAACAATTTATTAGAAACTTACAGGAGATTCACAGTTTAATGGGAATAATTTCAGTGGTTAATAACCAGGTCAAAAACAGATACACTCTTACTTGGACACGACTGAAGTGGCTTAGCAGCAGCAGTAGCAATATATTGTTACGTATTGGGAATAGAGCACAAGGTCTGAAATGAACAATTTATTAGAAACTTACAGGAGATTCACAGTTTAATGGGAATAATTTCAGTGGTTAATAACCAGGTCAAAAACAGATACACTCTTACACTTAGCCAAATAAATGAAAATTAAAACAATCATAAAAAATATAAATCTTCAGCTGATCAAACTGCCAATAAATGAAACAAGAATAGCCAATGTTGACTTGAATGTCGGGAAATAGGCATTTTGTAATCACTGACAACTTTTTGGATATAATAGTCAAATTATATTTAAATTATTTCATAATATATGTGTATGGGTATTTACACATATATAGAGAGACACAGGCAGAAAGGTTCTTATCATACCATTGCTTAAAATTGTAAAAAAAAAAAAAAAAAAAAGGAAATAATATAAATAGTCAACAAAGGGAGAATGGGTAAGGGAATTATCTTACACACCCAGAATGGAGTCCCTAGAGAAAGGAAATGGCAACCCACTCCATTATTCTTGCCTAGGAAATTCCATGGACAGAGGCAACTGGAACAATCCTGCCTGCTTTACAAGGACAAAGACAGAAGCATGCTTAAGTGTATGCATATGTGTACATGAACATACACACAAATTACATACATAAAGAAGCAATGTTTTTAACTTTTTAAAATTTGTATTTCCTAAACAGGTATTGATATTGCTATTTTGTTGATTAATGTAGTTTAGTCAATAAGTGGTGTCTAACTCTTTTGCAACTCCTGCCAGGCTCCTCTGTCCATGGGATTTCCCAAGCAAGAATATTGGAGTGGGTTGTTGTTTCCTTCTCCAGGGGATCTTCTCCACCCAGGGGTTGAACCCGTGTCTCCTACATTGGCAGATGGGTTCTTTGCCACTGAATCACCAGGGAAGCCCATTGTTATTTTACAGATGATAAAATCAAAATTCTTACTCTGTGAATGTGCCTGAATTGACTAACATACTATTCCTGAGTCTCCTGGCCTGAACTTAAATCCAAGTTTCCTGGTTTAAAAGACCAGGCCCTCCCCATTAACATCTTGCCACCTCAATGGTCCTGCAAATACTTTCTGGCTCTGAAATGCTAAAACTTAGATTCCTTGTAAGAGGAGTGCCTCAAATTATGCAGTAGGTTGCCTTCTCAGAGTGAGGAGTCAAGCAAGACAACCGGAGTGTGAATGCTAAGGATTCAATAGATCTCAAATAGTTGTGGGATCCAGATCAGTGCCATTATGTCATGGAAGCTATGTGTTCACCACTGTATCTGCCTTAGCAATCCTGTAAGTGATAAATGTAACCTCCAGCCTATTAAAACATTGCTAGCATGGCCATATACATTCAAATGTGTTCCAATAAATATTTGGTGTTTTTACTTTTGCCAAGTCCCATGGTGCCCCATCAAGAGAAACTGACAAAAGAACATAAACTGAGATTTGGCAAAAAGCATAACAGATAACCATTCAATTGCAAAGTTCTTTTTTCCATAGCAGATTTTCTGAGTCATCCAAGAACTGGAACTCCTGGAAATTCCTTTTCAGTAGGACACCAAAGCAATTCTCTTGCCTCCAAGCTCTTGATAACTTAATGCAGTATAGAGTTTTTTGGAGGAAAAGCTTGGTTTCTAAATACTCACTTATCCTGTGTTTTCTCCTGTGAAGCTCTGAGTGGATATATAACACTTTACTGGTGCTATAGTGCTCTTATGAGGAGCCAGAGACCTTCAGAAACTCCCAGATTTCATCATAAAGAGGATTACAATAGATTTATTGTACATAGGAAGTGAGTTATGAAGTGTTTTCTGTTAGGCATCATTTTAACAGAGTATCTTTCTTGAAAATTCGGTGTTGGCAGAAAAGAACACTCTTGCCTGAATGAACAAATTATTTTTTTGAGCAGAGATTTTCCCATAAACTCAGTCTTCCTTGAAGAGTTATCGATTTACTTCTTGGCTTATGAATCACTAGTAAGACTAAAAGAATCAAAAGGGAAATTAAAAATATACTTCAAAGTGAGCAAAGAGCTGAATCTTTATATTTTTTATCCTCTTTGATATAACTGTGGTTAGAGTCCAGGAGCAGCTATGTAGCCATTATTTGAATAATATAGTTCTTAATGCAATCAGACTCCACCCAAAAAATAACCATTATTAATTAAAAGGTTAACTGTGGGTGAAATCTTATAGGCGTTGGTGTCCATTATATTTCTGGGATCTTATTATATTAAATTTTATTCATCATCAAATCTGGAAATAGATGTGTTCACTAGAATGGCCATGCTTGTGTGCAACCCAGAACAGTTTTCACAAACCTCAAATAATGAAGAAAAAGACAGGTTATCATACCACTTATCTAGAAAGCTTCAAGAACTGATTTTCTTTCTTTTTAAACACAATGGAAAACACACACTGGTTATTCTGTTTCTTGAATACTGCATGCCCCTTCCAGATTCAGGAAGTTTTACATACACTTTTTCCTGTGCCTGGAAGGTTTTTTTTTTTTTTTTTAACTTTTTATTTTGTATTGGAGTATAGCCCATTAACAAACAATATTGTGATAGTTTCAGGTAGACAGTGAAGGGATTTAGCCATTGATATACATCATATTCATTCTCCCCCAAACTCCCCTCCCATGCAGGCTGCCACATAACATTTAGCAGAGTTACATGTGCTGTATAGTAGATCCTTGTTGATTACCTATTTTAGATACAGCAGTGTGTACATGCCCATCCCAAACATCCTAACTATTCCTTCCCACCCCATCCATCCTGCCCACCCTCCTGTCCCCCTTCCTGTGCCTAGAAGGTTTCTGCCCAACTCTTTCTTGTCCTCAGGTCTTAACTTAAATGGCAAATATTTAGAGAGAGTCTTTCTCTGACTCAGTGAGTGTTGTCATACACATGCACCCCATTATTCTTTTTCCCCCATATTACTTATAATTTTTCAATATATTCTATTTGTTTACTTGTTTAATTTGTGTGGCTCTCTTTGGAATATAAAATCTATAAAACTACTGTATCTCAAGTGTAGTTTGAATGACCATGACACCAGTGAAGTGTAAGCTTCAGAAGTACTTGCTTGAGCTGTACTCATAAATGTATCTTATTTTTATTTTTTTCAAGAGGGTTCCCAAATATAAGTATTAGGCCCCGCAAATCTGGATTTGCTTTGCCCACTGTTGCAGACACACTCTAAGGTTATCCTTAGTGGGTCATGCCCTTGTATAATGCCTTCTTCTGAAGTGTGAGTAGAACTGATGACTTTAACTGGCCACTAGTATATGGCAAAGGTGAAGGAACAGGTACTCTTGTGATGGAGCTCCATGCTACAAGACTCTGTCTTTACACTGGAATGGTGGATTCTCCTGCTGGCCTTGAAGAAGGAAGTTTTCATATTTTGAGAGGGCCTATGAAGGCAGCCTTCTAGGAGATAACTACAGGCCCCAGCTAATAGCCATCCAGAAAATGGTGTCCTCAGCCCCACAACCACTATAAACTGAATTCTACCCACAACCACAAGGACAGAGAAGAGGATGCCAGGTTTCCAAAGGGAAGAGAGCTTTGACTTTAGCTTTGTGAAACCCTGAGCAGAGGATCCAGCTAAGCTGTGACCAAACTCCTGATCTATGAGATTAAAAAACAGAGGTTGTTTTAAGCTGCTAACTATGTGATCATTTGTTATATAGTAATAATAACTAATACAATCACCAGTGTCTGCTGTAATGCCTATCACACGCTAAGAACTCAAATATATTTAATGAAACATGGATTATATTCAGGCTTCAGAGCTTATCTAAAGGGATCAACTGAATTGGAACAATCTAACTTAAAACATTTCCTTAATTATAGTATCTTGTTTTAGTTTGTCTCATTAAACTAAAAATATTCTTAGTTTTGCTTTTTATCCATCTAGAAGACTTAAGTCCAGTTACATTTATCATAGTACTGTAGTTGAATGTCTATAATTCTAATTTGTGGGTTTTCTTTTTTCTTTTTCTGTTACCTGGTTATCCCTTATTTATTTTCACTTTCAATCACTGAACTACATCTTACTTATGTTTAACCCTTATATGGTTTGCAAGATAAAATAGTAGATTCAAATAATAAGGTAAAAAGACTAGGAAAGTTATTTGTACCTGGTCAATGGAAAAATATTCAATCTCTGAATTAAAATATAGCCAGATACAGGCACACAGGAAATACCATTCTTGCTCAAGTTGTTCCCTATTCCCAAAATGACCTCACCTATCTTCTCTGCTTGACTTATTTTTCAATTCTCACAATAACAGTCTCCTTAAAGTTACACCTATCCCTCTTCTCACCTGGTGAGTTAGGTATTTCTAAAATGTACTGCTTTAGTTCTTTGTAAACATCTCCATCAAGTCACTCTCCCCAGGCATTCTTCTTTCTGTTTACTTGCCTACCCTCACAGAGAGACTATGAGCAACCTGAAAAGTGGGAGGAAAGAGTATATTCCATTTCTATACCTTCAGCACTGAGCAGAATGCCTGGCAGCTTGGAGGACTTACTATGTATTTGATGACTGGAGGGAGAAGTAAATGAACTACAACTAGACTTTAGCAAAAGGTACAAAAGGCAGAAAAGGCTATAAGGAATGTAAGGTTTGATCTGAACCCAACAAATAAACTGACCTGACTTAGTGGAGAGGAAGCAGTCTGAGACCAGGCACAGGGTGGGAGAAGAAGGAAGAAATATGTGGAGCTGTGAGATTATGCTGGCCAGAGGGAGATTTCATAGGAATGGGAATACTTAAGGCCTTAAATAGCAAATAGAGCAGTTGGTTTTTGATGCACTAGGCAAAAAGGGGTGCCAGTGCTATTATAATCCAGAGGCCAAAGAAGGTTGTAAAGTTTTCATTGAAGTTGCTGAGTCTTGATATTCTTGTGGATTTTTCCTGAGAGCGTTGTGCTGTGATTTCTTTCTGGTCTCATTCTGTGTGACATAATTAATATGGCTCCTTTGGACAGAACTGTTAGGGACATTAAATAAAATTATTATGATCCTACTGACTGTTGTGCAAGCATTTAAAGCCAGAGAAAAACTTTGGTAATTGAAAAATCTTATAAGACATAAGCTTGCAACCACTCTTTATGTTTTAGCAATGCATAAAAATGCAGTCAGCCCTCTGTGTTCTGCATCCATGGATTCAACCAACTTCAGATGAAAATAATTTTTTTTTTAGATTCCAGAAAGTTTCAAAAAACAAAATGTAACGCCTCATGGGGTCGCAAAGAGTTGGACACGACTGAGCGACTGAACTGAACTGAACTGAACTGAACTTTGTGGCACACTAACAACTATTTACATAACACTTACATTGTATTAGAGACTGTAAGTAGTCTAGAGAAGAGTTAGAGTTTACAGCAGGATACAGAACCAACTCATGAAAAGACCTTGATGCTGGGAAAAACTGAAGGTGGGAGGAGAAGGGGATGACAGAGGATGAGATGGTTGGATGGCATCACTGACTTGATGGACATGAGTTTGAGTAGGTTCCGGGAGTTGGTGATGGACAGGGAGGCCTGGCATGCCGCAGTCCATGGAGTTGCAAAGAGTTGGACATGACTGAGCGACCAAACTGACCGGAACTGACACGTAGGTTATATGCAAGCACTATACCATTTTACATAAAGAACTTAAGTATCTGAGAATTTCAGTATCCATGGGGATCCTGGAACTAATCCCTTATGGCTATCAAGGGTCGGCTGTGCTAAGTGAGAAAATCAAGGTACTGTTGTTATTAATGTCAAATAATACCTATTTAAGTGAAGAGACAACTATTTTTAGATAACAATATATGATGTACTGCAGAAAAAATAACTCTCACTTTCAAAAGTTTTTTTTTTTTCTTATAAGATACTGCTGCTGCTGCTGCTGCTGCTAAGTCGCTTCAGTCGTGTCCGACTCTGTGCGACCCCATAGATGGCAGCCCATCAGGCTCCACCATCCCTGGGATTCTCCAGGCAAGAGTACTGGAGTGGGAGTGGGTTGCTATTTCCTTCTCCAAAGCATGAAAGGGAAAACTGAAAGTGAAGTCGCTCAGTCGTGTCCGACTCTTAGCGACCCCATGGACTGCAGTCTACCAGGCTCTTCCGTCCATGGGATTTTCCAGGCAAGAGTACTGGAGTGGGGTGCCATTGCTTAATACTAGTGAAACTTTAATTATCAAATAAAATATATAAGAGAAAAGACTCTTTAAAACTCCTGTTATACACTTTCCATGTAGGTAGCAACCTTGTACTTAGCTGTTAGTTTCCTTATAATCATGACTTAGATAAGTGAGGCTTCTAATTGTATCTTCTGAATGAGATTCTCATCTTTATGCTACAGAAAAAGTTGATTACATTCTACTGAAAAGGTTAAATTTTGATCAAATGTGCCTGCTTTCATTACCTAATTCCCTACCAAATGAAATTAATATTGAAAAGTTTTTTTAAATGATTTTTCTTGTGCCTTTTATGTCAAAGTTTGAGGCCATATTAAAGTTATCAAGTACTTATCCCCAAGTGCGCTATTGTAGANTCTTATAAGATACTGCTGCTGCTGCTGCTGCTGCTAAGTCGCTTCAGTCGTGTCCGACTCTGTGCGACCCCATAGATGGCAGCCCATCAGGCTCCACCATCCCTGGGATTCTCCAGGCAAGAGTACTGGAGTGGGAGTGGGTTGCTATTTCCTTCTCCAAAGCATGAAAGGGAAAACTGAAAGTGAAGTCGCTCAGTCGTGTCCGACTCTTAGCGACCCCATGGACTGCAGTCTACCAGGCTCTTCCGTCCATGGGATTTTCCAGGCAAGAGTACTGGAGTGGGGTGCCATTGCTTAATACTAGTGAAACTTTAATTATCAAATAAAATATATAAGAGAAAAGACTCTTTAAAACTCCTGTTATACACTTTCCATGTAGGTAGCAACCTTGTACTTAGCTGTTAGTTTCCTTATAATCATGACTTAGATAAGTGAGGCTTCTAATTGTATCTTCTGAATGAGATTCTCATCTTTATGCTACAGAAAAAGTTGATTACATTCTACTGAAAAGGTTAAATTTTGATCAAATGTGCCTGCTTTCATTACCTAATTCCCTACCAAATGAAATTAATATTGAAAAGTTTTTTTAAATGATTTTTCTTGTGCCTTTTATGTCAAAGTTTGAGGCCATATTAAAGTTATCAAGTACTTATCCCCAAGTGCGCTATTGTAGATGCAAAATATGATCAAAGAGGACTCACAAATAAGTATGCCTAGAATCTGAAAAAGTCATGAATAGGATGCCTGCTTTCATTACCTAATTCCCTACCAAATGAAATTAATATTGAAAAGTTTTTTTAAATGATTTTTCTTGTGAGTTTTATGTCAAAGTTTGAGGCCATATTAAAGTTATCAAGTACTTATCCCCAAGTGCGCTATTGTAGATGCAAAATATGATCAAAGAGGACTCACAAATAAGTATGCCTAGAATCTGAAAAAGTCATGAATAGGATTGAATTTCAGAAGTATCCTCCACAGAAGTTCATTTTTAAATATAAATTACCTTAAATCTTTTTTTTTTTCCTTATGAGAGCAGAAACTATGGCAAAGAGAACAGAATACAGAGATGTAATGACTTTGACATCTTGGAAAGGAAATGGCATTGATGAATTTAACCCTAAGGCAAGCAGGGTATCCTTCCTTATGTATTTCATTCCTCCAACAATTAAAGCTATTCATGGGCTACTCTGATGCAAAATTAAAGTGACATCAAAACTTCTGCTGATAGACTTTCTCCCAAAGGAGACCTAAGCAATAACAGTGCAATCCCCATGGAGTCTTAGAACACATTTTAGCTCAAGCACATCTCTATTCATGATAGTCAGACAGGGCTTTGTAGCTCTACAAATTGCAAGCCAGGCTAAAACATCACAGTCCCCAAGTTTCCCAGTGTTTCAGTATCTATTGCTATGAAATAAAACAACCAGTTGCTTAAAAAAAACAGCAATGAATCATTTCTTACAATTTTCTAGGTGAGGAATTCCGGCAGGGCTTGGCTGCAGTCAGTTTCTCAGCTGCATTTGACTGGTGGTTGAGCTAGTCTGGGAGATACAGAAAGGCTTCATTCAGAGGGCTGGTTCTCTCTATCCGCATATGCTGTCTCATATTTCGGTTTTCTGGTCTAAGCTTCTTTACATCATGGAGGCTAGCTCCTAGTAAAGAGAAAACAGTAGATGCCTTATCAAAATTAGGCCTGGAACTTACCCGGTGTCACACCTGCCAAATCCTATTGGTCAGAGTATCACAAAGCCAGCTCAAATTCAGGAAGAGAGGACCCCAGCTCTTGATGGTATGCATACAAAAAAGAAGTGATAGTGGTCAACTCTGAAAACAAATTGAACACTGAATCTCTATGTTGGTTACTCAGAGTCCTAGACTGGCCCTCCTTCTGTTCCCAGAGGAGCTCGCTGACCTTTGCACATCCTCCAGCAATGTGGTATAAACAAGTAGAGAGCAATGTGCAACAGATCTAGAGTTTCATTGTGGTTCCATCTCTTCTGAGTTAAGTAATGCAGTGTAGTAAACACCCATCTGAACACGGTTTTCAAAATCTATGAAATTGGGATAGTGCTATTAGATTGGATAGTTATAATAATTAGAGACAAATATATCAGGTGCTTATAAATGTTTGTCGTTGTTGTTAGATGATTGATGGGGAATACCTCTCTAGCATACTTCTACCTAGAATCCTTATTATTAAGAAGGGGAAGTGAAAAACAATTGTGAAGCTTTTCTGAGACATCTCAAATCACGGGAACACTCTGGCTTTTAAACATCAGAAGCCTCTTAAATGGGAGGGAATCTGAAAGAATTAAGGATAAGTCACACACTCAGAATTTTAGTTCAACCCTGAAAGTTGTGGAGAATGCTGATCTTCACCCCTCTTCAACATAAGAATCAGATATGATCCTGAAAGATGTATTCAGGATACTACAGATCTTCTATCAATGCTTTGACTACATAGCTCGAATAAATAGTAGTAAGTATATAAAGTAGGCTCTCCATGTTGAAATTATATGACATAATATACAATAAATATGTGTTTATTCATATCTATTACATATATATGCAAATATGTATACATATGCTAAAAGAATTTCACTCTGCTAAGCTTCCCAAAGACAATGATTTATTATTTTTGTTATATGAAAGAAAGGGCATTCTATACATAGCACATACTCAATCAGAACCAGCTTCATGGACATGCTACCTCTGCAGTTGAAAAGGGGACCATGCTTAGAAATCCCCATGCTTACTTCAAGGCTCTGCTGTCACCATCTTGAAATCCTCAGTAATTTCTGAACAAAAGGCCCTACATTTTCATTTTTCACTGGGCCTGGAAAATTACTTAGCTGATCCTCACTTCAATACACTCTTAACTATGAATTCATATAATCCTGATGATAAATTTTTAATATTTTTATTTATATGTGCTTATGAGTAAACCGATACATGCATAAAATATTCAATAGACACAATGTATTTTGTATCCTATAGACAAAATGTCATTCAGCCATTCAACAAATAACTACTGAGGGCAGATTTATACCTATATTAAGGATATATTACTTCATTTTTTATTGGTATATTATTTTACATATTTTTTCTCAGGAAGAGAGAATGATCAAGAAGTTGTGTGATTCCTGAGACAAATTTAAGTCTGAATTAGGCAATAAGAAGTTCATGATCTGAGCCACAGTCAGCTCCCAGTCTTGTTTTTGCTGACTGTATAGAGCTTCTCCATCTTTGGCTGCAAAGAATATAATCAATCTGATTTCAGTGTTGACCATTTGGTGATGTTCATGGGTAGAGTCTTCTCTTGTGTTGCTTGAAGAGGGTGTTTGCTATGACCAGTGCGTTCTCTTGGCAAAACTCTATTAGCCTTTGCCCTGCTTCATTCCATATTCCCAGGCCAAATTTGCCTGTTACTCCAGGTGTTTCTTGACTTCTTAACTTTTGCATTCCAGTCCCCTATAATGAAAAGAACATCTTTTTTGCATGTTAGTTCTAAAAGGTCTTGTAGGTCTTCATAGAACCATTCAACTTCAGCTTCTTCAGCATTACTGGTTGGGGCATAGACTTGGATTACTGTAATACTGAATGGTTTGCCTTGGAAACGAACAGAGACCATTCTGTCATTTTTGAGATTGCATCCAAGTACTGCATTTCGGACTCTTTTGTTGACCATGATGGCTACTCTACTTCTTCTAAGGGATTCCTGCATTTATTGACTATGCCAAAGCCTTTGACTGTGTGGATCACAATAAACTGTGGAAAATTCTTCAGGAGATGGGAATACCAGACCACCTGACCTGCCTCTTGAGAAACCTGTATGCAGGTCAGGAAGTAACAGTTAGAATTGGACGTGGAACAACAGACTGGTTCCAAATAGGAAAAGGAGTACATCAAAGCTGTATATTGTCACTCTGCTTATTTAACTTATATGCAGAGTACATCATGAGAAATGTTAGGCTGGAAGAAGCACAAGCTGGAATCCAGATTGCTGGGAGAAATATCAATAACCTCGGATATGCAGATGACATCACCCTTATGGCAGAAAGTGAAAGGAACTAAAGAGTTTCTTGATGAAAGTGAAAGAGGAGTGTGAAAAAGTTGGCTTAAAGCTCAACACTGAGAAAACGAAGATCATGGCATCTGGTCCCATCACTTCATGGGAAATAGATGGGGAAACAGTGGAAACAGTGTCAGACTTTATTTTTTTGGGCTCCAAAATCTCTGCAAATGGTGACTGCAGCCATGAAATTAAAAGATGCTTACTCCTTGGAAGAAAAGTTATACCAACCTAGATAGTATATTCAAAAGCAGAGACATTACTTTGCCAACAAAGGTCTGTCTAGTCAAGGCTATGGTTTTTCCAGTGGTCATGTATGGATGTGAGAGTCAGACTATTAAGAAAGCTGAGTGCCGAAGAATTGGTGCTTTTGAACTGTGGTGTTGGAGAAGACTTTTGAGAGTCCCTCGGAGTGCAAGAAGATCCAACCAGTCCATTCTAAAGGAGATCAGCCCTGGGTGTTCTTTGGAAGGAATGATGCAAAAGCTGAAACTCCAGTACTTTGGCCACTTCGTGAAGAGCTGACTCATTGGAAAAGACTCAGATGCTGGGAGGGATTGGGGGCAAGAGGAGAAGGGGACGACAGAGGATGAGATGGCTGGATGGGATCACTGACTCAATGGATGTGAGTCTGAGTGCTGTCTCTTATACACATCTGGCATTTTGTGTAAAATATATTGTAGAGTTGATTCCAACCATGATTTTAAAGTTTAATTGTGGAGGAATTTTTGTTTAATACTATGGAGGCCAAGTTATTAATTATTCATTGAAAGGGAGAAAAAAAGAAAAAAAAGGAAAGTAAACAGATGAAGAGGAAAGGGAGAAATAGCAGACTTTTATTATCTTTTTTTTAGAATTTAAATGTATAGGAAGCAAACTAAATGTGACAACTTGGACATGTCCTTTGGGTTACATCCAAAAATGTATATCAATGTGCTTTTTGCACATATCCCAGCTGCTTTTTCAGTAGGACTGCAAGGAGCACTTCTGTACGCTAACGCTAGCCTGATCTGGGCTTGTTCCTGTGTCTTAGTCAGCTGGCAAGATGGAGATGACTGAGAGATGCGAGATGGCTGAGAGACTATGCTGAGAGATGACTGCTTAGGATGGTAGTAAATAGCAGTGCAAATCCAGTGGTGGGGGTTTTACCCCCACACCACCAAATAACTCAATTCTGACACTGCATGCCTGCATGCTCAGTCGCTTCCGTCATGTCTGACTCTTTGTGACCCTATGAACTATACCCACAAGGCACCTATGTCCATGGGGATTCTCCAGGCAAGAATACTGGAGTAGGTTGCCATGCCCTCCTCCAGGGGATCTTCCTGACCTACAGATTGAACCCACGTCTCTTTCATCTCCTGCATTGGCAGGCAGGTTCTTTACCACTAGCACCACCTGGGAAGCTCCAGTTCTGACTCTGTCCTCTGGAAATAGCATCTGATCCCACAGATTAAGGGCCCAGTCCTGTAAGACTGCTGCCTTCCACTCCTACCATTTCAGACTCCTCTAGTAATTCCAAGTTATCTCCCATGCTTCTGACTGATCAGTTGTAGAACAGAGGTTCCAAAAACCCTCATCTTGGGTTCAGTTAATTTGCTGGAGCAGCTCAGAGAACTCAGAACCATTTTGCATACTAGAGTGCCAGTTTATCATAAAAGAATGTAACTCAGGCACATCCAGTTGGAAGAGATACACAGACTAAGGCATGGGGAAAGGGTGTCGAGTATCCATGCCCTTTCCAAGTGATCCACTCTCCTGAAATTTCTATATATTCACCAACCTGAAAATTCTCCGAACCCAGTCCTTTTGTTTGCTTTTGTTTTTAATGGGGGCTTCATTATGCAGGTATGATTGAACAAATCATTGACTACTGGCAGTTGATTCAACCTCCCATCCTTTCCCCTCCCCAGAGGTCAGTGGGTAGGACTGAAAGCTCTGACCCTATAATCACATGGTTGGCTCTCAAGGCAGCCACCCCCAATTCTTAGGTGCTTTCCAGAAGTCACCTTATTTATAACAGAATACACTTATATGGTTCTCACCACTTATGAAATCACAAGGGTTTTAGGAGCTCTGTGTCAAAAATGGGACAAAGAACAAATATATATTTCTTATTATAGATCACAGTTTCACATTGGGTCTTGATTAAACCCTTCAGTTCTGCCTCACTTGGTCCCTCTTCTTTAAGAAAACTAGTCTAGACATATTTTCATGATAAATGCAGAGGAGCATGCAGAAGTAAAAGTGAGCAATGACTTTTTCATCCCTCTGCTTGTGTCTTTTCTAGTATCCGGCTTCCCAAATCAAGTCATATGGTCAATAGCAGAGCCACAGTGGGAGTCGGGTAGTGGACTGCAAGTTTATAAGAAAGAAGTGTATGGCTGCAGATGTACTGAATGACCCATCCATGAACTGTACCACACTTCCTCAGAATGTGGAGGGAAGTCTGCTCCCACTGTAAAAGGAATCTTAATACAACTTGAGCGTTTGACATATGTTCCAGAGCAAGAGACTATGTGCTTACAGAGCAGAAAGCCAAACTTTGAGTGCAGGTGTTTGAAGCAAAGTTGAAGTTTATTTGTAAGTGTCAAGCAAGGAGGAAAGACAGCTCATGCTCAGAAGACCTGATGAACTCCCTCCTGGCAAGGGCTTTTAAAGGCAGTGTTGGGGAAGGTTTATAGGGTGCTTGAGACATTACTTTGCCAACTAAGGTCTGTCTAGTCAAGGCTATGGTTTTTCCTGTGGTCATGTATGGATGTGAGAGTTGGACTGTGAAGAAGGCTGAGTGCCAAAGAATTGATGCTTTTGAACTGTGGTGTTGGAGAAGACTCTTGAGAGTCCCTTGGACTGCAAGGAGATCAAATCGGTCCATTCTGAAGGAGATCAGCCCTGGAATTTCTTTGGAAGGAATGATGCTAAAGCTGAAACTCCAGTACTTTGGCCACCTCATGCAAAGAGTTGACTCATTGGAAAAGACTCTGATGCTGGGAGGGGTTGGGGGCAGGAGGAGAAGGGGACGACAGAGGATGAGATGGCTGGATGGCATCATGGACTCGATGGACGTGAGTCTGAGTGAACTCCGAGAGATGGTGATGAACAGGGAGGCCTGGCGTGCTGCGATTCATGGGGTCGCAAAGAGTCGGACACGACTGAGCNGCTGGGAGGGGTTGGGGGCAGGAGGAGAAGGGGACGACAGAGGATGAGATGGCTGGATGGCATCACCGACTCGATGGACGTGAGTCTCAGTGAACTCTGGGAGTTGGTGATGGACAGGGAGGCCTGGCATGCTGCGATTCATGGGGTCACAAAGAGTCAGACACGACTGAGCGACTGAACTGAACTGAGAGTACAGCAGCTCCCATCATTGTATCTTGAATGCCTAGAACAACACTTAGTGCCAGCTTCTCCCAAGCTTCTAGAGGAACATGCATTCCTTGGCTCCTGGCTCTTTCCCATGATATCCAGGTCAACAATGGCAAAAGGAGACCTCCTCACAGTGCATCACTCAAATCTCCTCTGCTGTCTCCCTTTCCAGTTTGGAGGATCTTCGTGATTATTGGATAATTCAGGATAATCTTCCTAAAGTCAGCTGTTTAGCATCCACAATTTTATCTGCTACCTTAATTCCACTTTGCAGTATAATCTATTAATAACATAGTCACAAATTCTAGAAATTAGGTCATGGACATCAACACATTATTCCACAAGAGGGAGAGTATCTACTCATTCATTCATGCTTTATTAAGTGCCTATCGTGTGCCATTCCCTGTTCTGGGATCTGAGGATACAGTCGCTAGACAAACTCTTTCTGTGGCTTTGGAGAGCACCAGTGGAGTGAAAAAGACGCTGGAAAGGGCATCAGATAAGAGAGATGGGTGTCACAACAGAGGAAGTGTGGGGCTCAGTTTTGTGTGCATGCTCAGTTTCTCACTCATGTCCAACTCTTTGTGACCTCCTGGACTGTAACCCACCAGGCCCCTCTGTCCACAGGATTTCCCAAGCAACAGTACTGGAATGGGTTACTATCTCCTCCTCCAGGGGATCTTCCCGACCCAGCGATCAAACCCGCAGCTCCTGCATTGGCAGGTGGCCTCTTTACCACTGAGCCAGCGAGGACCCCAGGCCTAAGGGTTAGGAAAATGGCAAACAGAAAGCATCTGCGTGTTTTTGCCTTGCTTCATACCTTAAACCCAGGTTAAGAGTCAGGAAACAGCCCCCAAACAGGCTAGTTTCTCTACCGGAAACTAACAATGAAAAAAGAAACAGGTTTTATTTTGAATGAACCTGTTTTGACTCTGAATGATCACTGCTTTCTTTTGTAGTCTGACTTCTTCATCACTTCATTTGGACCTTGTTTGAGTGGAAATCTGCCATACGCCAAACGCTGTTCTAGGTAGGGAGGATACAAGGATGGGCGAAGACAATAGGAGAGGCTGGTGGGAGGTGAAGACAGATGTGCAGCCCACCACAATAGACAATGTCTCTACCCATCCCTGTGGGGTCATGGGTAGCAAGACAGGATGGGCCATAGTGGCGTGGCAGACGTTGCAACATACAGATAAGAAACCACAGCCGGGGCTCCATGGGTCACCAAGGGTCAGCAAGAGAGTTTGCTTGGAAATGTTAGAAGGTCCTCACTAAAGACAGTCTGAGTCCAAATACAGAGACCAGGTTCTAAGGATCAAATTAGCCATGGAGGCAGGTCGAGGGGAGTCAGGAGGTCAGTGGAACTGGGATTCTTGGACCCTGTCTTTGGAAGATGCTTTTGCACAATAACCTCATATGGTGGTGGTGGTGGTGTTTACTTGCTAAGTTGTGTCCAACTCTTCTGTGACCCTATGGATTGCTGCCAGGCAGGCTCCTCCGTCCCCGGGATTCTCCAGGCAANGTCTTTGGAAGATGCTTTTGCACAATAACCTCATATGGTGGTGGTGGTGGTGTTTACTTGCTAAGTTGTGTCCAACTCTTCTGTGACCCTATGGATTGCTGCCAGGCAGGCTCCTCCGTCCCCGGGATTCTCCAGGCAAGAATACTGGAGTGGGTTGCCATTTCCTTCTCCAGGGGATCTTCCCAATGCAGGGATAGAACTAGCAGCTCCTCCACTGCAAGCAGAGTCTTTGCCACTGAGCCACCTGGGAAGCTTATACCGAAGTTCAGCTAAGAGAGGCTTTCTTTGACTTCCACGGGTGTGCACACTGCTGCTGGGTGTGGGGTAGATGCTGACCCAGCATCAGGGGGTCCTTTGGCTTCTGATAATTCTTCTTTTCCGGATCAAATTAGTCTCCCTCTCTTGGGTCTTATTCAGTCCATCGCTGGTCTACCAGCCATGATGGCTATTCCAAGGGGGCAGCGATGCATCAGAAAGTTGGAGGCTGCTGCCATCCAAGCCACCACTCCCCAGATGGCCCAGCCCGCGTCTTCATATCATTATTTTCTGATCCAAAATCTGGGGTGTATGTAAACACTTGGGTAATGGGCCTATGACCTTGCTACAAGGGAGGCTGGGAAAGCGATCATCCAGCAAGCCCAGCATCTGTCATAGCCTTCAATCTCTGCTCGTAAAGCAAACTCCCAAATCAGAGAAAAGGGAGGCCAAAATCCATGGTTAATAGCTGGAAATGCCTTTAGCAGTAAGGTACAGAATATCCAATGTTTTGGGGTGATTTAACAATGAGAAAAAAATGTATTCACACAACATGATATCCATAGGCAGGGGACTCTAGGGCTTTTGGCACATTGGCTCAGCTGCTCCATGGCATGTAGGATTTTTCTGGAATAGGAGTTGAACCCTTGTCCCTTGCATTGGAAGGTGGATTTTGAACCGCTGGAGCACCAGGAAAGCCCTAGGAGGCAGAGTCTGTTTCCCCATTCCTGGATCCAAGCTGGATCTGTAATTTACTTTGGCCAATTGCATGTGGCTGATATGACGACATGCTAGTTCTAAGAAAACCATGTGTGTCTGCAGGTCTTAACCCTCTGCAGTTGATATGAGAGTATGTTCAGGTTACCTTGATGGAGGATGAGCTCAGTCATCCCAGCTGCCAACCAGCAGACACGTGAGTAGGCCCAGTGAAGGCCGAAAGAAACCCACAGCTGAGCTCAGACTAAATCGACTCTCCAGCCTCGTGAGCTAAATCAATGCTAATACATTTCAAGCCACCGAATTTGAGGGAAGTTTCTTACACAGCACTATTGTGGCAAGAGATAAGTGATATGCACCTCCGTGCTGTAAAGGAGGCTAGGAAAACAGTTCATGGTATCTTCAGCCTCAATAATGAGAAGGAATAATGGCTACTGGGTAGGCATCCAACAACGTCTGTGACAGAGGCCAAGAGGAATGACAAATATCCAAAAGGCTAGGGAAAGGTGAAGACAATGCTAAATTCCTCAGTGTAATCCTTCAAAAGCAATCGGTCGGTGGGTGAAGGGTTAAGCGGGGAATGATCAAAGTAGCCAAGTCCTTATGCAGCCAAGATTTACCAGGTCTTTCTGCCTGAGCTGTAATGTTAAATACATCAGCAGCTGTATTATCAGCAAGACAATTGCAAAATCATGAGACAATTCGCTGTAATACAGAATTCATGAACCTCTGGAAATAGTCTATATTAAGGCACTTCTCCCAGGTCACTTCAACAGTTTGGACATTCACATTCTAACACATGTTTCATCTCTGAGCTCAGTTCCTACACCCGGCAATCCCCTAAGAGGCTCACACAACTCACCCCAGGCACGGTCCATGACAAGAACTAACTCTCATCCTCAGCCAAGTCTCCCACAATCCCATTATACACGCTTCACTTTGTATTCCCAACTAACCTCCATGATCTCTTGGAACACTGGAAGTTGATATCGACCCTAGTCTTAAATGAGAACGCTGAGGTCTGGAAAGTTGTCCTTTGTCCAAGGTCATAAGCAAGATGAGGAGAAAGCTCTTAATATGTCTGTCTAGCAGCTCTACCAGGATCTACCTATTGACTTAATTGAGGTTTCCGTACACACGTGACCTTCTTAAGGAGAAATTCTTGAATCACCCTTTCTAAATCACCACCTTCGTCTCTTTCCTTACTCTGTTTTAGTTTGGTTAGAAACTCTCATTGCTATCTGACATGATATAAGATATTTTTCTATCAATTTTTCATAAGTCTCCTCAGTAAAAAGGCAGGTTCTCTAGAGTCAAAAACTTTGTTTTTCTTACAGAGATTCTCCCAGTGCCTGTGACAGTGACTGACATATAGTAGGTGGTTAATAAATATTTGTGGAAGGAAGGAAGGAGAGAGGGAGGGAGGGAGATGACAATCAGGTTGACCTTCCCTTCCACACCCCTGAAGGCACAGAACCCTCCAGGTCTTTCTAACTCTGACATCTTGCATCAGTAGAATTTGGTCTATTCATGGAATATCTCCCTTCTGGCCATGCTCTACCTTTATCTCACACCACTCAGACCTACCCTCTTCCAACAACACAGGAGAAGATTCTACACATGGACATCACTAGAAATCAGATTGATTATATTCTTTGCAGCCAAAGATGGAGAAGCTCTATACAGTCAACAAAAACAAGACCAGGAGCTGACTGTGGCTCAGATCATGAACTCCTTATTTCCAAATTCAGACTTAAATTGAAGAAAGTAGGGAAAACCACTCAACCATTCAGATATGACCTAAATCAAATCCCTATGATTATACAGTGGAAGTGAGAAATAGATTTAAGGGCCTAGATCTAATAGATAGAGTGCCTGATGAACTATGGAATGAGGTTCGTGACACTGTACAGGAGACAGGGATCAAGACCATCCCCATGGAAAAGAAATGCAAAAAAGCAAAATGGCTGTCTGGAGAAGCCTTACAAATAGCACTGAAAAGAAGAGAGGCGAAAAGCAAAGGAGAAAAGAAAAGATATAAGCATCTGAATGCAGAGTTCCAAAGAATAGCAAGAAGAGATAAGAAAGCCTTCTTCAGCAATCAATGCAAAGAGATAGAGGAAAACAACAGAATGGGAAAGACTAGAGATCTCTTCAAGANTGGACATGACTGAGCGACTGAACTGAACTGAACTGAGACAAATCTTCCAACAGATGTTACTTGAAAGCTCCTCATTAACTATTCATTAGAGGACCCTTGACATGTAGATGCTTTTTCCCTAAGTATCAACCCAGAGGTGTCTCTCATGGCCCGTTCAGTTCTCCATGTACTCAGTCAAGAGTAGTACCTTTACCGTCAGAAAAATAATTTTCATCATGTAGAATATAGTGATTCAACTGCCAAAGGCAATCTTCATGACATAAAACAGCAGTTCTTTTTTTCTCTTTTCACAAATATAATTAAGTATAATATTAATAACAGTATGATAAACTTTAGGAATGATGAAATTCTCTTATTTTTTCTGTATGTGGTTTCAGAATTCCTTTGGTTAATGAACAAGAGTAATTCCTTTCTGTAAAAACATTTTGGTATAAAACATCAGGTGATTTTCAGAAATTTTCATATTTTGAAACGTAAAAAGTTAAAATATAAGTTGTCAAATTAATACAATAATTTTTACTATCTCACTGAGGCAGTGGATTATATTTTATGCCTTCTTGTTTCTAAATATTAATATGATAGTCCAATCATCCTTCCCACCTTTTACAAATGTTGACAAAGAATTTCAAAAAACTAAGAATGAGCAAAATATCTGTATATATGTGAGAGAGCTTTGATTACATAGGCCTGTGGTGCAAAATGCCCTCAAGTTTTTGCATTGTTTATGAACAAATAATGTCTTAAAGATTTGCTGACCTTAAAACACTTTTAGCTACTATGCTATTTTCTTTGTGAAACAAGAAGAAAATAGTCTGTGTTCTGGGGATCCATAATAAAAACTCAATGGCAGATTCTATTCTGATTAAGGTATGGATGATAGATTAGGCTATTATTAAAACAGTCACTCCCCACCTTCTCCACACTGACCTGAATGAGCAAAGTATATATATCTATGATCCACTGATGCTGGGGTTGGCCATGACTTGATTTCGCCAACAGGATGTTAGTGGACATGACAAACTGAGACTGGAAATGTGCTTATATGATTGTGGCCTACAACTTGTTCTCATACATGCATATTGTATCACTGCCATGATCAGAGGCTATAAAGTAGCCCCTGGAGCAACGACAGTGAGAGACACATGTAGCCGACTTGGATCCTAGCTTCAGTTTGGATCCAAGCCCAAACAAATTCAGCCAAAATCACAAAATTTCAGCCAATTTGCATAAGCATGAGGGAGAAATAAACACTTACTGCATGCATTGAATCTGGGCTTTTTAAAAATACAACACAACTGTGTCAAAAGCTAACTGATTCAACAAATCATTCAAAGAACTAAACGTGTAGCTCTTCCAGAGCAAAATCTGGTTCCATATCTATTCAGGCAAGGTACATTGGACTCATTGCTAGAATTGTTAAACTGAGACTTTAAACAACATGAAATTACTTGAAAATGACATTCCCTACAAAAATTATTTATGCAAAATGACTAAGCATTCTTTTTAAATATATATATAAATTTCAATTTTTTGTACTATCAACAATATGTTCATCCTGACATTCAGCAAACATGTTAAAATGTCTATTATAAGTTATCAGGCACATTCAAGCATCATTTAGACCCCTAACCAGGTATGCACAAGGACTGGTCAACAGTTCAATAAGCACAGGAAAGAAGATCCATCTAGGAACTTTCTGACACATTCTCCTTATCACCTTTATCTCATGGTGTCTTGAGTTGTTTACTATAGTCTTTACCACTGTCTTGGCTAATTCTAGCAGTTTTACTACTATTACTGTCACTACATTTCTCTACCTCTTTCTTACTATTTTTCTTTCCTTTTTTTTTTCCCACAGCATTTTAAACAAAGTGTCACCAAGAAGAAAATTCTCCCAGAACAGCTATCTTTCTAATTTAGAGCAATTAGTTCCTGGGAATAGAAGGAAAGAATGGTAAAATATTCAAATATTGAAGCATTGAATGGTAAAATATTCAAATACTGAAGGGCTTCCCTGGTGGCTCAGATGGTAAAGAATTCGCTTGCAAGACAGGAGGCCTGGGTTTGATCCTTGGGTTGGGAAGATCCCCTGGAGAAGGGAAAGGCTACTCACTCCAGTATTCTGGCCTGGAGAATTCCATGACAGAGGAGTCTGGCAGGCTACAGTTCATGGGGTCACANAATTCGCTTGCAAGACAGGAGGCCTGGGTTTGATCCTTGGGTTGGGAAGATCCCCTGGAGAAGGGAAAGGCTACTCACTCCAGTATTCTGGCCTGGAGAATTCCATGACAGAGGAGTCTGGCAGGCTACAGTTCATGGGGTCACAAACAGTCGGACACAACTGACTGACTTTCACTTTCACGCTCTGTGAAATATATTTTTTACACAATTCAAACAAATCACTTTGCTTAACCATGCCTGAGTTTCCTTTCTCATCCATGCTCTATGAAAAAGAACAATATATAACCACATGTTTTAGCATTGAGATGATCAAACGTTGTGTCTGAAAACACTGATGTAATATGTCATTTTTTCTTCTTTATTTAAAAGCAGCTTTCAGCCATATCAAATTCTCTTCTTACAAAAAACCAGCCTTTCACTATTTCAATAATATATCTCTTTAAAGAGTCTTCCGCTAGGTATTTCCTCTTTACAAAAGCCAGATAAAAATTTTACATGTAAAAACTTTTTTTTCCCCTAAATTTCTGTTGTAACACGGCTATTATGTATATACTTGATCATGAGTTTATTGCTACACAGTGGTGCAAATGGTTCAGAATGCACTGTGTCAAAGAACAGATTGTTATTGTGATTGACATGTCTACATCAGGGTTATAAGTGTTTCACAAAATATGTATGTTGTTTTGCTTTATTTGGTTTGCTCTGTTTTATTTCTTCATAGTGTTTTTGTTTGATGTTGATGTGTCTAGTTCAGCTATGGCTCAGTCACTGTTACATGACTTCTCTTTTTTGGTGTTTGTCTTTGGGTTATTTATCCAGTCATCTGTCTAAGAATCAGGAAAAGGAAACAAAAACTAGTTTCATTCAAACAGGAAATGGTTTGGTATGGAAGTATAAAAGGGAAGAGTTGGTTAAAACCATTGTTGAGATTTTCATATATTATCTCTGTATCAGAGATAAATTTTTAAATATCTTAGTCATCTTAAGGTTCAGTTGGTGTCTTACATTATCAGAGATAATACATGAAAATCTCAACAATGGTTATATTTTATTATCTATGTATCCTACACTTCACTGCCATGAATATCTCAGAGATTTCTTATTGTTTAGTGAAATCCTCTACACTTTTAAAAGTGTCAAATCATAAAAACTGAGTTATTAAAAAAAAACTATCCAGTCACTAAGATAAAACCCACATTTAAAGGCCTAGATTAAAACTAAAGTTTAATAGGGATTACTTATTTCTATTTAAAAGTCCAGTGTCCTCTACACATACCTTCCTTAAAGGGGCAATAAATGTACATATGTCTCAGTAACCATCACAATATTAAATGTAGATGCAATGGAACATGAAATTTAATAATTCTGGAGAGTTTCTTAAGTTTTGAAAAAACCTGACTCTAAGCCATGAAGAAGTTAATTGCTTCAAAGCTTATTGAATCATTATGAAAACATAAATTTTTAAATATCTTAGTCATCTTAAGGTTCAGTTGGTGTCTTACATTATACATAATACAACTGCAACAGACCCATCAACTATGTATCACTGAAAATAGAAAACAATTGTAAATATAAAATATCACACATTAATCACAATATGCTTTGCCATCAGTTTCACATTTATATGTAAGTACAATGCACATAATCATTTTCTTTTAAATAAATTTTAGGTGCATTAAAATGTATTATGCTTGCAGATATTGGCATTTTTAAAAGTTGTTCAAACTGAAATTAAATTAGGAAAAAAAGTTAATATTCATTTTAATAGGAACATAGATGACTCAGTCTAGGAAACGCCAATAATGAGTTGCCCTATTTTATACATTTAATGTAAATCTAATGTGTTGTCCTTCACGTAGCAACATGATGCCATCATCAATAGAACATATGCTTTATGCTATTTTTCAAATGGTGATAATGAGTTTTTCTGAAGCAAATACAGTACACAACTGAATTTCACTGAATTCTATAGATGCCATAACTAGAGTAACTGAGTCTATATTAACAGATTTAACTCTTTATGTTGTTGCTGTTGTTCAGTCATTAAATCATGTCAGACTCTTTGCAACCCCATGGACTGGAGCCAGTCCAGGCTCTTCTGTCCATGGGATTTCCCAGACAAGAATATTGGAGTGGGTTGCCATTTCCTTCTGCAGGGAATCTTCCTGACCCAGGGATCGGACCCACGTCACCCTTATCATCTGCATTACCAGGTGGTTCTTTACCACTGAGGCACCAGAGAAGCCCTTATATAGGACATATTTCTTTATTCATTATTTTCATATGCTTGTAGCTTAACAAGATTTTGGGTGGATTAATTTGTTCATCAAAATTGAATAAGAAATTAATATCTCTGCTGATTAAAAGTAAAAATGTTTATTGGATATTCATAGGAATTGCAAGCTGTGGCATCAAATCATTGTATGTATATATATATATGCAACAGAATTACGGGTGATCAAATAGCTTTCAATATGTTCTAAGTCTTCTACAAAGAGTATGCTTCTCTATCCATTTTTAAAATGTTGGGTTGCCTTCATACTTTTTATTTCACTCTGTACTCTCTTCCTTGTCATGTCCATTCATGTTCAATGCTTCCATTTTCAAATGCCTCCTCATGACTTCAGATGTACATCTCAAGCCCAGATCTCTTCTCTAATATTCAGCTTCATATATATATATTTCTGCTTATCTGACATCTTCACTTGAATATTTATCAAAAGCGCTTCAAACACAACCTTCTTTAAACTGAGAACAAAACCAAAACTCCAAATTACATCCATTTTTATGACTCCCACTTGTGGTAAATTGTACACTCACAGAATTCCCAATCTCAGTAGACACTGCAGTCATGAATGTAGTTGTGCAGGCCTTGGATGTAAATGGATGTTTTTGACACTATGTTCTCCTACACCAGCCATGTGCCAACAAGCACAGGAGTCCTGCAAATTGTACCTACACACAGCTTTCTAATCTATCCAAATTTCTCCATCTCTGATGTCACAACCCTGGAATACGGTTCAAGTATCTGGAATTCTTTTTCCTATGTGGTTTTTGTTTGTTTGTCTTGCTTTGCTTCCCTGTTTTGTTATATATATATACTGCAGCCAAAGTGATCACTACAAAATGCATATCTGGGTAGGTCATTTGCCTGCTTTAAAACTTTTAGTGGTTTTATTTTGCATCTAAGAAGAAACCCCGAACTTTTTCACTACACTCTCCCCATTGATTTTCACACTCAGGCTAATGTGCTCTTCCTTTCAGTCCAACAACTTTATTCTTTAATCAGACCTTTGTATAGTTCCCTTGAGGAACAGTCTTCAAACCTCACCTTATGCTTGTCAATCTAACTCACATATATCCTTTTTCCTAGGTTAAGATACTAATTCTTCAGGACACCCTTCGCAAACTTACTGAATCAGAGTATCACACTATTTTATCTATCTGTCCTTTCCACACATAATGTTTAAGTTTGTAATATACGTGTCTGTCTCTTCCACTAGATGGTAAGTTCTAGGAAGGTAGGGTCTGTCCACATTTTGCTCATCATTTTATCTTCAGCTCTCAGCACACTGCATGGTTGAATTCCTTATCAATAAAATACTGTTGAATTAAGGATTGTAATGTCTTGCATTCAGAAAAATATTAAAGTGGGAACAAAATACATGAAGTCAAGCTGGTATTCAAAGTGTATAGAATAATAACATGTTCAATTGCTCTAAGAATGCATAAATCTGACCTTGAGACTCCACTTTTGACTTGAATAAAAAAGACAACTAATTGTCTACCATATTAAAAATAACATGGTTTATTTTAAGAAGAGCTAAATTAAGAGCATATTTCCTAAAGGTCTTCAACTGAATGTTTAAGATAATTTTATCATGAATAATGTCCTATCATTAAGTGTTCCTATAATAAATATCATGTTAAGTTTTTCTTTATAATGACTTTAATACTAACTTATAGTTGAGACCAATGTTTAACTATTATTTTGCTTATCAAAATTATAAGTGATAGTATAAACAACAAAAAAGAAAAGGCTAAAACAGAAAGTAATGAACAGGGTTGAATGCAATAATAAAACTGTATAAAGTTGCTTATCTACTGTCAAGGAAACGCGCCACTTTTGACCGGCGGGGGCGGCGGGGGGGTACTTCTCTGACACCTTTCTTCTCTATCTCTTTTTCAGTCTAAGCCTCTGGTATCTTCACGACTTTGGTCAAATTCCTGGTTTAGTAAATAAAAACTAATGGATGAAAAAAAGCTTCTTAATCTTATGAGCCTCACTTTCTTTCCCTGTACGATCCAATAAGTGAAACCCATGCCAAAGGTGAAGTAAGATAATAGACACAGCACACTTCCTTGAATATAATAGGTCCTCAACAAATACATAGTTATTATTGTTTTTACTTTAAAATATTTGTCCTCCCTCCTTACTCTTTCTCTTCATATCTCTGTGACTCAATAACAAACAGATGTTTTAGAGAATGGTGTGGGGAAACCTGTGTGTCCCATTCCATAGTTCAGCCACACTTTAGATTTAAAACAGTCTTGGAAAAAAAAACAGTCTTGGACACTAGGATAATTAACTTTTCCCAGTCACAATTGCTTCTTTCTTGGAGTACTTCTCACTTATTTTATAGCAGTTGATAACTTGTCTTCCCATGACTTCTTATCTGCCCCATGAGTGAACATACATAAACTGAGAGAGTTAGTTCTAACATTCCACTAAGAGTGAAAATAATAAGAAAACAAATGAGCAACAAACCAAAACCTCTCAACTAATCAGATTTTAAAAGCATCAAATAACCCAGTATTTGATATTTGCTAACAGTCATCAGGCACAATTGTTTAAAAAAAAAAAAAAAGTAAAAGGCAAAAACAAGACCCATAGCATTAGAGACTTTAAAACCTTTCATTTTAAATTTAGTATAGTACATGCAACTTGGGAGTTCCAGCTACCATTATGGTCAGAAATTCTTCTACATGAAGGAGATTTTTCATGGTGGACTTTGAAAATGGAGAAGGCCACATGGCAAGGAATGCAATCAACTTCTAGGAGTTGAGAATGGCCCCTGTCTGACAGCCAGCAATAAAAAGGAGACCTCAGTTCTACAAACAGAAGGAACTTGATTCTGCCAACAACCTTAATCCTTGAACTGGATCCTTGCCCAGAGACTCCTGATAAGAACACAGCTCAGCCAACAAGACACTTTGAGAGTGAGGACCTGAGCAGAGAACACAAATGAACTGTACCTAGACAACTGACCAACAGAACTGAGAGATAATAAGTGGGTTATCTTAAGCCACTGAGTCTGTGATAACTTACTATGTAGCAATGGAAAATTAAGCCACTGGGTATTTCAAAGAATGGCTCAAAACTGAATTTAGGACTTTCTCAGTTTTAACCCAGTAAATATTTCTAAGCAACTAACAATTAGTAAAGTTTGTGAAGTATTTTCTCATATATACTTTTATTTAATCATCCCACCAACTCAGTAAAAAGGGTATCCATAGTCTCTATTCTAAACTTTTTTTTTAACAGAGTCTCTGATAGGGTAATTTTATTGCTCAAGATCACAAAAGCAGACAGTGAAATGATACCTAAAATTCAAAACAAGGCAAGTGATAATTAAGTAATGATGCTCAAAAGTGTGAGGCCATGACTAATATTAAACACTAAAGACTCACCAGGACCAGGATGAGAAAAGTCAGGCATTCACCTTGAGTTCAAAATTTGAGGATGAGGGAGGATCAAAAAATCTCACTAATCAAGATAAATTATGTCTCAATTCAATATTTTAAAAAATAAAAATAATTGCCAAAATTCATGATAAGAAAATACTATACATAAAAAAACCCATTCACTGGCTGAAAACAGGGTTAAACAACTGAAGCACTCACTCTCAGGGTCATACAAGTGCAGGCTCAGATCCTGTCTTTATGTATAACTTTGTATTTATTTATTTAATTATTTAAAATAAAGACAATGTTTTTATCACTCACCTCACCTTAGTTCTAGTCCTGACTCAGTAACATGTACCCTTAGAACATTTCCTTATCTTCCATTTACTAAGCCATATTAACATATTCTATTTCTGAAATAAACTCTCTACTCAGTTATTCTGGTTGCCTGGCAAGTAGCAAACTTATGTGTTCAAAAACAGAGTTCGCTTAAGCTGACAAAGTGACTCCTGGCTATGTCATTCTGAGTATGCTGTCACAGGTATTTGGCTCACTGAAGACAGTGCATCCATTCCTCTAAAATGGCCTCGATCTAAAATGGTCTTGTTCCTCCTTAATATCATTTATCTTGGCTGGAGCAGATGTTTTAGAGGATGAGGTATAGGGATAAGGAAGACTCCAGAAATTCAGTCCTTCATTGGCAGTGTGGCCATTAAAATGGCTGAAATGATATTGGATACAGCAGACCTAAGTGTGGACAATTTGTTTAAACTGAACTGAAACAAAGTAAACCACTTGTTTCAGGAGTTCATGACTTTCCGAGGTCACCAATAGTCCCCGACTTAGTGAGATTTACGGAACACGAACTCTTCCGTAATAATATGGTAAATCCCTCTTCGTCGTACCCGTCTTCGTGTCTCCCTCTCACTCCAATATTTTTCATTTCTTGAGATTTTATCAAGATTGTCAAACAGAGAATGAATTCTGAGGAATGAGTGTCAAACTCAGAGAAACGAGGTCTTGTAAGATATAAAGGTCTGAATAATGAAATCTTTGTTGGTTTTTTACAGTGGATGAGTTCTTCATTTATAAGTAATTTTTTTAGATTTATAAATTTAATGATTGATCACTTAACTCTTCAACCTTTTTAATAAAAATTATTTAACTCTCGTATAATCGTATAAATAAGTTTTTTAGTCTATTCGAACGTAACTGGTGTAATTACCTCAAGATTATACTTCAAGTAATCCTCTCCGGATATAATTTATTTAACACTTGGGTCTCCTGTCTCACGGTGTTAAACCAAAATACAGATGAACACATATTTGATTTCATCATTATTGTGTGAAAAACGGTATTAGGTACAATCTTAAATATTTCTTTTGTTATTTTGAGTTGATCGTATTACTAATCTATCGATATATCTTTCTTATCTCTTTGATATGGGGAAGTTTCTTACGACTGAAACTTATTTAGTATCCTGATAAAAGATACAGAAGGTTTTAGTATTGATAAACATTCGTGTTTATGATATAGTACACTGTTTGAGATCCCGGATTTGTGACTGATGGGGTTACGACGAACAATTATCATTAATTATCGTCTACTTAATAAGTTGGTCAATAATTGACCAAATCAAGAGTTTGTTCTAAAAAACGATAAATTTTAATGTTTTTTGTATTTTGTTAAAACCCGATTTCTCACAAGACTATAACTAATCTGTCTCTCTAAATCGAAAGAAATAGATAGTCAGATAGATAGATCCGTCATTTTATCCCGATAACTTCCGAGTGGAGTTTTTTTTTTCTCTATTGTCTCCGAAGATGGATATGTATATAAAGTCCATTAACAGAACTCTTTCTTACCATCTTAATCTCTTAATGTTGAGTCGACGAAGATCACCTAATTACCTACAGTCACTACTAGGAGTTACTAACTGTTGTAGTGGTGTTACCTTTTATGTCCCCCATACCTAGAGGTTTGTCTTAAAGTCACAGTGGAGACCTTACTGCAACGGTTGTTTCGCATAACCTTAAGTGATATAATAGTTTGTCTCTGCTATTTCGTAAACCAGTTCACATCCTCATTTCCTTTTTTGGAAACTATTTTCAAGTTGTGGTCAAGTACCATTATTGAAAATCTTTTGAATATAATCTTACCTTAAAGGTATAACAATTTAGTTATCGTTTGTATACATTCACAATTTGAAATCTTTGTAAAGGTCATTTCAGGTCTTCTTCCGTACCTCCATACCATGGTTGAGATGACAAGTTTGGACCTGACCTGACGTATCGGTCATATGTCGGTATGTGTCGTTATTGTTTTTTTTCAATACTTATTACTTTTTTCCATTATACTAAGAGATTAATTTTTGGGGTTCCTTTAACCGACGGTTTATATCAAATTTATAAGAAACTTCAAAAGCTGGTGCAGAAGATCACTATATCAAAAGGAAGATTTTTTTTTTTGAAGGCTGTACCTCATAGCATGTGGATCTTAGATCCCCTACAGGGACTGAATCCATGCCCCTGCATTAGGAGCTTGGAGTCTTATCCACTGGACCCCCAGGGAAGTCCCAATAGGAGGACTCTTATCACAAAATAAGTAACTAGGATATACAATGGTAAATACATCATTCAAAACAGCAGTGCTATCCAAAAGATACCTCAAAAGAAAACTAACAACAATGCACATGATGTTTATGGAAGTAAATGTAAAAAAAATTACTGACAGACTTAGGTAAAAGAAATCTCAAATAGAGCAACATATCTTATGTTTATTCATGGTGAGTAAAGTATTGTACAATAGTCAATTCTCCTTAAATTATATACAGATTTATGCCTTCCTTGAGTAGCTCACTCACAGAGCATCAAGGTAGGAAACTGAGGACTGAGGGGAGAGACCACTCCAAAATAAAAGTTCACAAAGAGCTGCCCCCCTTGCCCCCCCCACTACACTATCAGTCTTTGGAGGCCCTAGACATGGTTGCTAGGCTTAGGCTACCCCTTACTTCCTGCTGGGGGTTCCAAGGGAAATGAGAACTCTGGTCTGTGGCCAGCTGACTTAGCTCAGCAGAGGAAGAAGTCCCAGGCCCTGTCGGGAGTCAGGTAAAACTCCCTCATGTGAGTTCTGCACGATTTCTCCACCTGCCAGGACAGTCAGGGAGGCCCTTCCAGAACCGGTTCCCCCCCGCCCTCAATGCTGACAAACCTAGTTGGGCGATACCGGAAGTGCTCTCCCTGCCTTCCGCCGCGGCAGCTTTCGAGCTTGAGGCTTCAGTTGGAGAGCTGTGGCCTCCTGTATCTACAGAGGGACGAGTTCCAGGATTAGACAAGTGTCCAGGTGAACAATCTTTGTTAGAAGTAAAGGGACACACTCCTCCCAGAACTCAGGTGGTCCCGTAGAGCCCGTCCTTATCTTGCGCCATCCCGACCCTCAACCCCCGAGTGGCTCAAAAATGACCGTTAGGCCCAACACCCCGCTACTTCCACCAGGAGAATTTGTGGGATGGGAAGCCTTGGTCTGAAGGGGCAGCCTCAAGTCAGCAGAGGGAGTCGTAAAAGGACTGGTCAGGAGTCACGTTCAGTATTCTGGGTTAGAATTAAGGTGACAAGCCCCTGATGAACAGAGGAGGCCCACAGAGTTCCGTTGGCCTCTGTCTTGAGGGTTCTTAAAACGGTACCCTTAAGGGGATCAACAAAGGCAGTTGTTCTTGGAGCCAAGATAAAAGAATCTCCCTATGGAGGATATACACGCCTTCTTTTCCTCTGTCTTCTAGGGTGAGCTCTTCATCAACCTTGGCAGCTTGAGCAGCTGCCTGCGGTCCCTGACCAGTCATCATGCCTCGGGGTCAGAAGAGTAAGCTCCGTGCCCGTGAGAAACGCCACCAGGCCCGTACTGAGACCCAGGGCCTAGAGGTTGCTAAGGCCACTGGGGCAGCAGCAGTAGGAAAGCCCCCCTCCTCTGCTTTTGGGGACAGACCTGAGAATCTGCTTGCTGCTGGGACACCCAGCACTCCTGAGGCACCTGAGGGAGCCACCGGTGCTACTGCAGCTAGTTCAGGCACCAGCTCAGCTGAAAATATCAATAGCCCAAAGGCGGAAAGCACAAGCTTCCCCAAGGGCGCTGAGAGCTCACTCAGTGAGATTTTAAATAAGAAGGTGGTTCTGCTGGTGCAGTTCCTGCTGCAGAAGTATCAAAAGAAAGAGCCAATTAGAAAGGCAGAGATGCTGAAGCTTGTTATCAAACAGCACAAGAGTCATTACAATGAGATCCTCAAGAGAGCTTCTGATCATATGGAGCTGGCTTTTGGTGTTGATTTGAAGGAAGTGGATCCTACCAGGCACTGCTACACCCTTGTCAACAAACTAGACCTCTCCTATGATTCACCTCTGAATGAATATGAGCACATGCCAAAGACCGGCATCCTGATGATTGTGCTTGGTGTGATCTTCATGAGAGGCAACTGCGCCCCTGAAGAAGCGATCTGGGAAGTGCTGAATATGATGGGTGTATATGCTGAAAGGAAGCACTTCATTTATGGGGATCCCAAGAAGGTCCTCACAGAAGATCTGGTGCAGCTCAAGTACCTGGAGTACCGCCAGGTGGCCAACAGTGAGCCTCCATGCTATGAGTTCCTGTGGGGCCCAAGAGCCCATGCTGAAACCAGCAAAATGAAAGTCCTGGAGTTTTTAGCCAAGGTTCATGATACCGTCCCCACTGCCTTCCCATCCTGGTATCAAGAGGCTTTGAGAGACGAGGAAGAGAGAGCCCGAGCCAGAGCTGCAGCCAGGGCTCGTACTGCTGCCCTGGCCAGTGCCCGCTCTAGAGCCAGAGCCAGCACCTCCTCCCAGGCTAAGTGAAATTAAAAAAGGTGTGTCTGCATTCTAACAGTGGAGGGCCAGGGTGGGACTGGAGAAGTGTATACCATCCTGGAGTTCCTGGTATATATTGCTAACTTGAAACTTTACCTTTCTCTCTCTCTCTCTCTTTTTTTTTTCTTTTTTAGGTTGAAAAAGAGCAGTAACATTCTAAGCTGTGGATGACCACGGTGGGCCCACAGGGAAAACTATAATATCATCTTTGTGTTTCTGTTCTATATGGTAAACAAGAATTTAATCTTTTCTCTTTTCTTTTTCTTTCTATTTTTTCCTCTCTCTTTCTCTCCCTTCCTTTCTTTCTTTCCTTTTGTTATATTTCAAATGTTTTCTTTTAAAGAAGATATACATTTCCGAATCTAAACTTATTAGTGATTTTGGCTATGTATTAGATTTAATCCAATAGATTTAATATAAGAGTTTTATTATTTTGCAACATAAATTGGGAAACCTTTAGTATATATTGAACTAGAACAACACAACATGGCATGGTAATAGGCACTTCTTTGGACATGTGAAAAAATTCAACAGTAAAATTACTGGGATGAAAACATGCAGGGGGGTAAAATCTTTAAAAATGTGCAGTTCTTGGTTTCCCTTAATCATTTTAATCTGTTATTATAGAATAAAAGATACATGCCTGGCTTTGCTTAGCTTATTAAAGAACATAAGAGAAATAAAATGTTTATAAGCTGGAACTCATGCTGTCTGTCTCATTCATTCCCCAAATATTAATTGAGCATCTGCTCTTTGAAAACTATTGTGTTAGAAATGGTGAAACTAGGATACAAAGCACCCCTGTCTTTAGAATTGTACAGTTAAGGAGCAGTAATTATATATAGAACATGGTAAAATACTCTTTAAGACTTAAAGGAGTAAGGAGGTAAGGGGACAAATATGGGGTTGGGAGAAGTGGGAGGGGGAAGATGTTTGGCTGAAAATAATAGAGTGCAAATTCCCTGGGGAATAGTAGTTTGGGGTTTGGGGAAAATACAAGCCTCTCAGTGGGCTATCCTCTTCATTTAAGCTGGGTGGTAGGCTAGATGAGGCTGTGGGACTGATGAACAGAGGCCAGGTATACAAATGGTGTTTTCTCAGTACTGGAGGACAAAACCCAGGAATGCAAACTTGCTTGTAAGACTTACTTTAGTATCAATATACCAGAAGAAAAGCTTCTCCTGGGCAGAAATGGAACGTGTCTGGTGCTCTTGTTCATGTACAGCTGAACACAGACCACAACCTAGCTGTTTTATACACAGCATCTCCAAGGAATTTCTGAGAAATAAAGGTGATACTCCCTTGAGGTGGAATGCTGAGAACCAGCTCCTAAGGCATTAGAAAGGCATTTTAATTAGGTTATCTTGGGTGTAATTTTGTAAACTCTAAGGGAGGGCTCCATGTCTGGTGGTGAAGAAATGAATAAAAATACAGGCAATGTGGATGGAAAGGCACCCAGGGGGAAGTTGTTGGTCCTTGACACAAATTCTAAGACCTTGGAGTTGCATCCAACTGGGATAGACAACCACACACACAAATTAAGTAATCCTCAAATGGGGGAATTTATTTTGCTTTTCTTGCTAAGCAGAATTATGGGATCATTAGGTGGAAAGCTGCATCATATTTGGTGATACCACCCAAATTAATATAACAAAAATCTTTGCAGAGGGGAGGGTGGTACCATCTGCAGTAATAAATATATATATATATATATATATATATATATATATATATATACCTGCCATACATTAAAGATGTTAGTCAAGTGCTTCATATTCACTGCATATATTTCAACAGTCCTGCAAGGTAGGGCTTATTAGACATTGCAGATGAAGAACTTGTAGTTTTCTCAAGCTCACATAGCTGATAAGTGAAACAGCTGGGACTAGACCCCTGATCCAAATTTTTCTAGAGCCCACAGTTGTCCACTCCTCCAGCCTGAGGCAGACTTGTCTCTTCATTCTCTGTTATTCTCACTACTACAAGATGTATCACATACAATTAAAAAACAAGATGCTCTATTCAAAGTACAAAAAGCAATCCTGATGAAAGAAAGTGAATATGAGAATGAAGCACAGTTTGGGGCTTGTCTGTGGGCTTCATTTGCTGAGGATCCCCCTGTCACTAACTAGCCCCAGGGATCTGTGATAGCTGAGTCTGTTCACATATGGGCACAAGTCCTGTTCCAGCACTTCCCTGCATTATAGCTTGTTTCCCCTGGGTCTTCCCCAGTGTGCCCTCTTGCCCAAATCAAACCTCATATGCTGACGAGCTCTCCACTGTGACCTCTGGAGCTGCATCCTGCTCCCTGTGACACAAGCAGTCCAGAGTCACCTGCCCTCCCTTGATTAGAGCATTCCAACTCTCTGCACATGAAGGTCCCATCCCTGCCAGTGGAACCCCTGATTGTGAAGTCTAGATACCTAATTACCACAGGCCCACTCCAAGCCCACAAATCTCAAAGTGTATTTCAAATAAGCTGGTGATCACAACCTTATTTCTTATAGAATACTGGTTCTTGGTACCAGTTTGAAGGTACATGGGGAATTTTTGTAAGTGACCCAAATGTTGTTGGTAAGTTTCTGCAGGGATGTGTTTATTTGAGACTGGCCACCGCTCCAGTATTCTTGCCTGGAGAATTCTATGGACAGAGGAGCCTGGTGGGCTACAGTCCATGGGGTCACAAAGAGACACCACTGACTAACACTGAATACATACACCAATGAGTGAGCTTACAAAAGCCTCACTTATAAGTTGAAGATGAGAAAAGACCATGGAAATCACTCTCTTGTGAACATCTACTGAGGCTGAATTCCTCCGAACCACAGTCCTTCTAGGAGAGGAAAATGATTCCTTGGCACACATGCTGCCTTTGAACAATAAAGATCAAAAGAATTCACCATCCTTCATACACCGCTTATCTCAGTTCACGCCCCAGAGAAAAATCCTAGTTTTCCTTTGTGACTAATGTCACCTATAAATGTGCTCTACACGTTCATTCCAATCCACTTGTACTTGGGAAGACCCGTGTGACTACACAGACACTGAAATATGAACAGAAAGTGTTTGTCACCCCCTGGGCCAAGGTATTTGAAAGCAAGTATGCCACCTCCAGGCTTTCTGTTCCATTCAGCAGCAAACATAGAGACTGCTAGTTGAGAAGTGGAAGCACTGATGGGAGCAGCCTGATCCCTGGGTTGTATGACAGTGGAGGCCCCTGTCTATCCACATCGGCCTTCATATGTATAGGAATAAATTGTTGCCTTAAGCCATGTGGGTCTGCAGGTTTTGTCTGTTGCATCAGTTACTTTATCGGATTAATGCATACCTACTATTTGGTAGTTAGATGTATTTAAATATTATAATTACAAAGGTAATAAATAGTACATGTATTTTTCTTGCAAAAAATTCTAACAATACAAATATATTACAGTCTCCCCCTTCCGTCAAAATCTAGCCCCCTCCTCAGAGGCAACCACAATTAACAACATGAAAATGAAAAGTGAAAGTGAAAGTTGCTCAGTCTTGTCTGACTCTTTGTGACTCCATGGACTATAGAGCCCATGGAATTCTCCAAGCCAGAATACTGGAGTGGGTAGCCTTTCCCTTCTCCAGGGGATCTTCCCAACCCAGGAATCAAATCCAGGCCTCCCACATTGCAGGTGGATTCTTTACCAGCTAAGCCACAAAGGAAGCCCAACTTTAAAGCTAATCTGAGGCTTTCTCATATGTAGATGCACTATAAAAATGTATTGAGAACTTCCCTGGTGGTATAGTGGATGAGAGTCCTCCTGCCAATGCAGGAGATATGGGTTCCATCCCAGGAATCTTCCAGGAAGATCCCACATGCCGCAGAGCAACTAAGCCTGTGCACTACAACTACTTAGCCCATGCTCTAGAGCCTGTGCGCTGCAACTACCGAGCCCATGTACCTGGAGTCTGTGCTCTGCAATAAGAGAAGCCACCGCAATGAGAAGCCTGAGCACCACAACTGGAGAGTAGCCCCCACTCACTGCAATGAGAGAAAGCCCACACACAGCAACAAAGACCCAGTGCAGCCAAAAATAAATAAATTTTAGAAATGTATATTGAATTTAATATACATGATCAACAACGTACATATTGTTCTGCCTCTTGACCCTGTCACTTAACAAAATGAATGCAGGATATTTCCATGACAGCACACATAGATCCACCATACTCTTTTAACTATCTCTAGGGTTATTTTTCTTTTAAAAAACAAATGTTTATTGACATATAGTTAATTTAAAAAACCCTGCAATTTTAAAATGTACAATTGGATGAGTTTGGACATTTGCATACCCCTGTGAGGGCTTCCCTGGTAGCTCAGCTGGTAAAGAATCCACCTGCAAGGCAAGAGATCGGGTTCAATTCCTGGGGCAGGAAGATCCCCTGGAGAAGGGATAGCCCAGTATTCTTGGGCTTCCCTGGTGGCAGAGATGGTAAAAAATCCGCCTGCAATGAGGGAGTCCTGGGTTCAATCCCTGGGTTGGGTAGATCTCCTGGAGGAGGGCTTGGCAACCCACTCCAGTATTCTTGCCTGGAGAATCCCCATTGACAGAAGAGCCTGGCTGGCTATAGTCTATGGGGTTGCAAACAGTCGGACATAACTGAGCGACTAAGCACAGCATAGCACAGCACATACACCTGTGAAATCATCACCACAGTCTTTGTAACAGACATATCCATCGCCTCCAAAAGTGTCCTCATGTCCCATTGGTTTTTTCTTTCAGAGTGAAAACACCTGACATGAGATCTATGCTCTTTCAAACTTTTTCAGTATTGTTACCTATGGGCACTATGTTGTACAGCGGATCTCTAGAACTAATTCATTTTGCATATCTGAACCAGTATAACAATTGAAAGAAAAAAAAGTGAAAGTGTTAGTCCCTTAGTCATGTCTGACTTTTTGCAATGCCATGGACTATAGCCTGCCAGGTTCCTCTGTCCATGGGATTTCCCAGGAAAGAATACTGGAGTGGGTTGCCATTTGCTTTTCCAGGGGATCTTCCCGACCCAGGGATCACACCCGTGTCTCCTGCATTGCAGGCAGATTCTTTACTGTCTGAGCCACTAGGGAAGCCCACTGAACAACTCCTCATTTCCCCCTCACCCTAGCTCCTGGTAACTACACTTAATTCTCTGCTTCTATGAGTTTGATAATTTTAGGTACCTCCCTTAAGCAGAACCATGCAGTATTTGTCCTTCTGTGACTGGCTTATTTCACTTAGCATAATGTCCTTCAAGTCCATCATATTGTTGCAAATGGCAGGATTTCCTCTTTTAAGACTGAATAATATTCCATTGTGTATGTGAATGTATGTATGTGTATGAATCACATTTTCTTTCTTCATTTACCTTTGATGGACATTTGGGTTGTTTCCATATCTTCACTGAATAGTGCTACAAGGAACATGAATGCAGACATCTTTTCAAGATCCTGATTTCCATTCTTTTGAATACATATCTAGAAATGAGATTGCTGAATTATATGGTAGTTCTACATTTAACTTTTTAAAGAAACTTTCATACTGTTTTCTATAGTGGCCGCACCATTTTACGTGTCCAACAACAGTATACAGGGCTTCCCTGATGGCTCAGTAGGTAAAGAATCCTCTTGCAATGCAGGAGACATAGGAGATGTGGGTTCGATCCCTGGGTGGGGAAAGAAACCCTGAAGGAGGAAATGGCAACCTACTCCAGTATTCTTGCCTGGGAAACCCCATGAACAGAGGAGCCTGGCAGGCTACAGTCCATGGGGTCCCAAGAGTTGGACATGACTACGCAAGCACGCAGTGCAGAAACAATACACAAAAGTTCAATTTCTCAACATCCTAGCTAACATTTAATTATCCTTTTTAAAAATTATAACCATCCTAACTGGTGTGAAGTACTATCTCATTGTGGCTTTGACTTTCATTTTCTTGATAATTAGTGATATTGAACATCTTTTCATATCTTTTGGCCATTTGAAGGGAAGATCATCAGGAGAATATGATAGGAGCAATCCAGGTGTTGCAAGTCTTCTTTATGTATAGATGTTAATCGCACATCATGGGAACTCCAGTCATCATGTTCCAATCTTCATTCCAAGAAAAAGACAGGTAAGGATTATCTTACTTCTGTTTGTATGATAATTAACCATTCTCCTCCTGATGGACATTAAAAACTGTTTGAGATTTGTTGCTATGAGTAATAGAACTGAAATCAGTATCTTTGAATATGAAAGCTTAGACAGACATGTATAATTTCTCTCAGGAAAGACATAGTAACATGCAAACTTGATTAAACTGGGCAGAGTGTGAAGACTTAAAATTTTTACAAATATTGCTGAACTTCTGTTCCAAAAATGTCATACCAATTTATAGTCTCTCAGATCCATGTGTGTGAATGCTTTACATTCTCACAGACATTTTATTTCATCAGTCTTTTAAATTTTGGCCAAATTTTGGGATGAAAGATACTGTCTCATTGTTATTTTAGTTCCTTATTTTCAAATAGGTTGAGTATAAAATTAAACTCTCACCCATATGGAGCTGGACTTCAGCATTAATGTCTTGAATGCCAGGATTCTCCTAGGCATACTTCACATTCTGAAATATCAACAAGACATCCCTCCTTTACTTTGAAAAGCAAGAACTCAATGAGAATGATCAGTTGCTGGGCAAGAGAACTGGGCAGGTCGCCCTTAGGTAGTGAAGATCTGAGATCAGAAAAACTGCCAGAGGTCATGAGAGACCACATGAAAAACCTCATCCAGAGAGCCCATGGCAGGCTGGCAGGCAGCATTCTGGATTTAGAGTTTAGCAGAAGGGAGAGAAGGGACTATAAGGGGAGAAGGTAGAAAATCTGGGCAGAGGGTTCAAGATCACTTCTGTTAATCACCTTGGGAAATCTCTGAATTACCACCAGCAGCTGGAAGTTGAGAAGTCTCTGGGCATATCTACTGGATGAAAAGCCTAGAGAGGCATGCCAAACATCTCACATACCTTTGAATTCTCTGTGTCTGCCATCAGGCAGAGTATAGGGAGCTTTTCTGTGTCACCCAGTGATTCTAGATGCTGGGAGAGCTACATTTCTTGGCTATTCTAGTGGTTCACTGCATCCTTGCTAGTGTTCTTGACTGGGAGCTATGCTAATGGCTGCTGGAGACTGGTATTTTCACCCTGTGTACAGGCCCTCCTCCATTGAATTTGGGGCAGTATGAGTGGGAAGGCTTGGGAAGTGGTGACAGTTGAGACAGAACACAAATACCAGTAAGTAGTGGAAGAGGACCTAAAACTGCAGAGAAGGAGAACTGGCGGGAGATATCCGGAGGCTAATTACCTTAATGACTGCATATAAAGAGCTGAGTGTGGACATGTCTGGAAAAAATATCTGGATGACATCTCCAACTCGGACTGTCCNGGGCTGTCTCTTATACACATCTTATTGTTGCAAATGGCAGGATTTCCTCTTTTAAGACTGAATAATATTCCATTGTGTATGTGAATGTATGTATGTGTATGAATCACATTTTCTTTCTTCATTTACCTTTGATGGACATTTGGGTTGTTTCCATATCTTCACTGAATAGTGCTACAAGGAACATGAATGCAGACATCTTTTCAAGATCCTGATTTCCATTCTTTTGAATACATATCTAGAAATGAGATTGCTGAATTATATGGTAGTTCTACATTTAACTTTTTAAAGAAACTTTCATACTGTTTTCTATAGTGGCCGCACCATTTTACGTGTCCAACAACAGTATACAGGGCTTCCCTGATGGCTCAGTAGGTAAAGAATCCTCTTGCAATGCAGGAGACATAGGAGATGTGGGTTCGATCCCTGGGTGGGGAAAGAAACCCTGAAGGAGGAAATGGCAACCTACTCCAGTATTCTTGCCTGGGAAACCCCATGAACAGAGGAGCCTGGCAGGCTACAGTCCATGGGGTCCCAAGAGTTGGACATGACTACGCAAGCACGCAGTGCAGAAACAATACACAAAAGTTCAATTTCTCAACATCCTAGCTAACATTTAATTATCCTTTTTAAAAATTATAACCATCCTAACTGGTGTGAAGTACTATCTCATTGTGGCTTTGACTTTCATTTTCTTGATAATTAGTGATATTGAACATCTTTTCATATCTTTTGGCCATTTGAAGGGAAGATCATCAGGAGAATATGATAGGAGCAATCCAGGTGTTGCAAGTCTTCTTTATGTATAGATGTTAATCGCACATCATGGGAACTCCAGTCATCATGTTCCAATCTTCATTCCAAGAAAAAGACAGGTAAGGATTATCTTACTTCTGTTTGTATGATAATTAACCATTCTCCTCCTGATGGACATTAAAAACTGTTTGAGATTTGTTGCTATGAGTAATAGAACTGAAATCAGTATCTTTGAATATGAAAGCTTAGACAGACATGTATAATTTCTCTCAGGAAAGACATAGTAACATGCAAACTTGATTAAACTGGGCAGAGTGTGAAGACTTAAAATTTTTACAAATATTGCTGAACTTCTGTTCCAAAAATGTCATACCAATTTATAGTCTCTCAGATCCATGTGTGTGAATGCTTTACATTCTCACAGACATTTTATTTCATCAGTCTTTTAAATTTTGGCCAAATTTTGGGATGAAAGATACTGTCTCATTGTTATTTTAGTTCCTTATTTTCAAATAGGTTGAGTATAAAATTAAACTCTCACCCATATGGAGCTGGACTTCAGCATTAATGTCTTGAATGCCAGGATTCTCCTAGGCATACTTCACATTCTGAAATATCAACAAGACATCCCTCCTTTACTTTGAAAAGCAAGAACTCAATGAGAATGATCAGTTGCTGGGCAAGAGAACTGGGCAGGTCGCCCTTAGGTAGTGAAGATCTGAGATCAGAAAAACTGCCAGAGGTCATGAGAGACCACATGAAAAACCTCATCCAGAGAGCCCATGGCAGGCTGGCAGGCAGCATTCTGGATTTAGAGTTTAGCAGAAGGGAGAGAAGGGACTATAAGGGGAGAAGGTAGAAAATCTGGGCAGAGGGTTCAAGATCACTTCTGTTAATCACCTTGGGAAATCTCTGAATTACCACCAGCAGCTGGAAGTTGAGAAGTCTCTGGGCATATCTACTGGATGAAAAGCCTAGAGAGGCATGCCAAACATCTCACATACCTTTGAATTCTCTGTGTCTGCCATCAGGCAGAGTATAGGGAGCTTTTCTGTGTCACCCAGTGATTCTAGATGCTGGGAGAGCTACATTTCTTGGCTATTCTAGTGGTTCACTGCATCCTTGCTAGTGTTCTTGACTGGGAGCTATGCTAATGGCTGCTGGAGACTGGTATTTTCACCCTGTGTACAGGCCCTCCTCCATTGAATTTGGGGCAGTATGAGTGGGAAGGCTTGGGAAGTGGTGACAGTTGAGACAGAACACAAATACCAGTAAGTAGTGGAAGAGGACCTAAAACTGCAGAGAAGGAGAACTGGCGGGAGATATCCGGAGGCTAATTACCTTAATGACTGCATATAAAGAGCTGAGTGTGGACATGTCTGGAAAAAATATCTGGATGACATCTCCAACTCGGACTGTCCCACATGGTTCCTGAATTCTTTTTTTTCAGTTCTATTTCTTCTCAATAACTGTGTAAAATAGTTATACCTATTTCTTGATTTAACAACTGTGACGGGGGATTTATTTACTTTAAATGTTCGGAACAGATTTTAATTTTTATACATAAAAATTTCATTAAAATCCTAATACACCAAATATTGGCAAAAATCATGAACAATAAACAGTAAATATAAATGCAAATGAATAATAAACATAAGAATATGTTAAACATGAAAAAATAACGTCATTTTTTCACCTATCAAAGCAAAATTATAAACCTAATTGTAATTATGTTACAGTATTCCCATGTATCCAAATAACTGTTTGGTTGTGGGTTTTTTTTTTTTTTTTTGTATCTTTGGCTAGTTTTGATATCCATGTGATGGTGGCCTCACAGGGTAACTTAGGGAGTGTTCCTTCCTCTGCAATTTTTTGGAATAGTTTCATAAGGATAGGTGTTAACATTTCCCTAAATGTTTGATATAATTTGCTTGAGAAGACATCTGCATGTGGACTATTGTCTGTTAGAATTTTTTAAATCACAGTTTCAATGTTAGTACTTATGATTGGTCTGTTCATATTTCCTGCTTCTTTCTTGGGAGACTGTACTTTTCTAAGAAACTGTCTATTTCTTCTAAGTTTTCCATTTTATTGGCATACAGTTGCTTATAATAGTCTCTTATGTTCCTTTGTATTTCTGTGGTTTCCATTTTAATTTCTCCTCTTTCACTTCTAATTTTATTAATTTGAGTCCTCTCCCTTGTTTTTTGTTCATGAGTCTGGCTGAAAGTTATCAATTTTGTTTATATTTTAGAAGAACCAGCTTTTAGGTTCATTGATCTTTTCTATTGTTTTCTTCATCCTATATCATTTATTTCTGCTCTGATCTTTATGATTTCTTTCATTCTACTAACTTTAGATTTTGTTTGTTCTTCCCTAGTTGTTTTAAGTATAAGGTTAGGCTATTTGAGATTTTTATTGTTTCCTGCTAAGTTGCTTCAGTCATGTCCGACTCTGTGCGACCCCAGGGACGGCAGCCCACCAGGCTCCCCAGTTCCTGGGATTCTCCAGGCAAGAACACTGGAGCGGGTTGCCATTTCCTTCTCCAATGCATGAAAGTGAAAAGTGAAAGTGAAGTTTCTCAGTCGTGTCCGACTCTTAGTGACCTCATGGATGGCAGCCTACCAGGCTCCTCCGTCCATGGGATTTTCCAGGCAAGAGTACTGGAGTGGGGTGCCATTGTTTCCTGAGGTAAGGTTGTATTGTTATAAACTCCCCTCTTAGAACTTCTGTGTTCCATAGGCTTTGGATCATCATGTTTTCATTTTAGTTTGTCTCTAGGTAATTTTTAATTTACTCTGATTTCTTCAGTGATCTATTGGGTATTTAGCAAAATATTGTTTAGCCTCCATGTGCTTGTGTTTTTTTAGCTTTTTTCCTTGTAGTTGATTTCTAATCTCATAGCATTCTGGTTGGAATATATAGGCATATATACATACACACACATATACATTCTTATATAGTCATACTCATACTATACAAAAAAGCTGAAGCTCCAATACTTTGACCACCTGATGCAAAGAGCTGACTCACTGAAATAGAGCTTTATGCTAGGAAAGACTGGGGACAAGAGGAAAAGGGGGTGGTAGAGGATGAGATGGTTGCATGGTATCACTGACGTGAGTTTGAGCAAACTCTGGGAGATAGAGAAGGACTGGGAAGCCTAGAGTGCTGCAGTCTATGGGATGGTAAAGGGTTGTACATGACTTACTGACTGAACAACAATAACAACACTTATACTAACAAATACACACAATTGGTAGTTGTTTCTGTGTGAGCACCCATGCAGAGACTTAACCCAGAAGGAAACTTTTGTTTGTATAGTTCCTTTTGCTCAATTATAAAATGAATGCCCATTACACAGGCAAATACGCTGAAAAAAGTCAATAAAGAATAAAGAGACCACATCCTCATGATCTTGAAAAGCCTCTGAATACATGAAGCTGCTCTTTAACCTTACGCTGAAGGAAGTAGAATCTACCAAGCACTTCTATGGCCTTGTCAGCAAACTAGATGTCACTAATGTTGGGAGTCTGAATGGTGGCAGGGGCTGCCCAAGAAAGTCTTCTGATGAGTCTCGTTTCATGAAAGGTAACTGCCCTACTAAGGAGGAGATCACGGAATTCTTGAATATAATGAGGGTGAGACGGAGAAAACACTTCATCGTTAAGAGCCCAGAATGCCTATCACTCAAGATTTATGCAGGAAAAGTAACTGGAGTGCCAGCAGGTGCCAACAGTGATCGTCCATAGTATGAATTCCTATGGGGTCCAAGGGCCCATGCAGAAACCAGCAAGATGAACATCTTGGAGGTTTGGGCAAGGTCACTTACACTATCCACTATCCACAGTTCCTTCCCACACCACTATGAGGAAGCTTTTAGAACCAAGTTGTAGTGAGGGTAAACACTACTGACACAGATAGCACATGTTCCAGGGTCATGTCCAGTTTCTTCTCCTACCCACAATGAGTCTGCGATGGATTCTTTAATTTGTGGTTGAAGAGAGCAGTGAATGTTTCAACTAATGGAGAATTGGTACTGGGCTAGAAGAAACAACGTTTATCATTTTGTCTTCCTGTTTTATGTGGTACCTTGGAGATTTCCTTTCCTTCCTTCTTAATTCTTTTTTAAAAATAAATTTTTCATTCTTTTAAAATTTCTTTTCTTCTTTCTAATTAATTCCTAAATGTGTCTTTTAACAGAAGATTTAAATAGCTTCAGAATATAAGTTTATTAATCAAATCTTTGGTTACATACTTAACTCTGTGTATCAGGTTTAAGAGCATAGGAACTATGTATTTTGGAAAACAAATTGGGAAATTTTTATCTTATTTTGTGATATAAAGCAGAATATTATGCGATTGAGTAGCTGTTTCTTTGGAAGTATAAAAACTCAGCAGTAAAATTGTTGGGCTTAAGAAATAGGTAATGTGAAAGATGGTTGACTCATGGCCTTCCTAATACTTCCAGTCCATCATCTTGTAAAATTAAAAGATGTGTACATGAATTACTTAATCAAAGAAAGTAGGAGAAATTAAAACAAATTAGATAGAACTTCATTGGCTCATTTATTCTCTAAATATTAACAGACCACGTGCTCTGTGGAAGACACCTTGATATTCTTGGGGATATTACCGATTGTGTGTCTAGGAGCAATTAGAAGTTAAAATGTATCACATTAGCGTAATTTAAAAGGAGTAAAGGGATAGGAGCCCAAGTAAGAGCAGTTAGGTGTAAAAGCCCTGAGGCAAATCAATTTGGACATTTGGGAAACTGCAGCTTTTCAGTGTAAAGTAAGTTTTAAGCTTAGGTATACGCTTACTCCTTGGAAGAAAAGCTATGACCAACCTGGATAGTATATTCAAAAGCAGAGACATTACTTTGCCGACTAAGGTCCGCCTAGTCAAGGCTATGGTTTTTCCTGTGGTCATGTATGGATGTGAAAGTTGGACTGTGAAGAAAGCTGAGTGCCGAAGAATCGATGCTTTTGAACTGTGGTGTTGGAGAAGACTCTTGAGAGTCCCTTGGACTGCAAGGAGATCCAACCAGTCCATTCTGAAGGAGATCAACCCTGGGATTTCTTTGGAAGGAATGATGCTAAAGCTGAAACTCCAGTACTTTGGCCACCTCATGCGAAGAGTTGACTCATTGGAAAAGACTCTGATGCTGGGAGAGATTGGGGGCAGGAGGAGAAGGGGACGACCAAGGATGAGATGGCTGGATGGCATCATGGACTCGATGGACGTGAGTGAACTCCGGGAGATGGTGATGGACAAGGAGGCCTGGCGTGCTGCGATTCATGGGGTCGCAAAGAGTCGGACATGACTGAGCGACTGAACTGACTGAACTGATACAGTGGATGAGGTAAGGCTATGGGGGGCCCTCAGATGGTATGTCTCAAAGCTGAGAGACTAAAGCTTAAAGTATAAAATGGCCCTTAGCAGTTACTCTTGAATCCTAGATAAATTAGAAAGAAACTCTTCACTGGGAGAGACAAGGTAGGTGTTACTAGTTCCAGTGCATTTGATCACAGTTTACAAAGTAGGTATTTTACATTCTCAACCACAAACTCATGCTATCTTCCATAAAAAAGGAAGGATGACTCAGAGGGTAGGAAGGAGAACTCACAAGACTGAGGTGATAACCAGAGTTTTTCCCAGGCTTTGAAATCGAATCAGAAAACTGAAACATTTGTCCATTGCTGTTGCCCAGTGACTCTTATACTTCCCATTTTCTTGTTTCTAAACAAGAATGTCTATAGATTCCTACTGCTATCTCTCCATTGTACACTGGATTTGCTATAACAGATGTCTTGTCTCTTTATCTTATATATCCCCAAATGGAGATTCATTCTACCCAAATGGCATGCTTAATGAACTTCCACCCAAGAGTCTCATCATCTGCAGTTGGACCTGGTTTAGATGATGAGATTTGGATTTTAAGTCAATTGTGTAATGAGGCAAAACTTTGGAGGATCTTGAGACAGGGTGAATGAATTTTCTATAATGTGGGGGCAGGAAATATTGAAGCCTAGAGAGTAAACTGTGGCAAGCAGAACCTCATGGGGCCTTCCTGATTGCCAGTTCCTGGTGATCATGCCTTTGTATATTGGTTTAGGGTGGGGCCTCTGACTTGCTTCTAATTAATATACTATGGCAAAGGTGATGAGATGTCACTTCTATGATGACATTACATGTGTTACAGAAATAATTAGAAAAACAAACCATCCTGCTGATTCAAAAATTCCTCTCCACACATTATGCATAAAATAAAAACAAATATAGATTATTAAGGAAAGATCTTTCTTGAAAAAATTATTACCAAGGTACAAAGGGAATTTTGAAATAGGGGGAGGGGAACTATTGCAATAGAGAAAAGCTGTAACCATAAGATCTCCAAGAATCTCAAGTATTAGGCAAAAAGGGGTTTTCTTTTCTAAATGGGAATAAACAACACTAGAAAGAACTGGGTGTGGGGAAAGGGGATGAAGTAGATAGAATGACTGGATACTGAATCAGAGAATGTTTTACCCTGAAGCTTGCCTATTCTCAAGGCAGGTTGTCTGCTAGCTCTGGTGAGAGGAGGCCAAAATTCAGGAGACTGGAAGAAAAAGAGAAGCTTAACCCAAGTTTGGCTAACAAGCATTTTGTTTCAACTGATCACCTATGAAACAAAAAGTGGTATTTCTGAGTATCTGTATGTGACCTTGTCATAGGTAAACAAAGGAACATCCATGAGTCTTATTTAAATTATATGGGGAAGAATGGTTCTTTCAGGTAAGCTATTTCCTGAAACATAAAGCAGGAGGATCTCTTAACCTTCACTGTTTTCCAGAATCACAGGGCCCAGGTAAAATATTATCATATAGGAAAAAATAATTTTAATATTAAATAAACATAAACTGGGATATGATGTGCATCACAAGCAAGCAACTAAAGGGATATTAAAATCAACAAGAAATTTCACCCTTTTATATAGCCAAGGAGACACAACCCATTACATTCACATTCTCAAGATAAAAGATAGCTGCTGCTGCTGCTGCTGCTAAGTCACTTCAGTCGTGTCCAACTCTGTGTGACCCCATAGACGGCAGCCTACCAGGCTCCCCCATCCCTGGGATTCTCCAGGCAAGAATACTGGAGTGGGTTGCCATTTCCTTCTCCAATGCATGAAAGAGAAAAGTGAAAGTGAAGTCGCTCAGTCTGTCCGACTGTTAGCGACCCCATGGACTGCAGCCCACCAGGCTACTCCGTCCATTGGATTTTCCAGGCAAGAGTGCTGGGGTGGGGTGCCATTGCCTTCCCCAAAAAGATAGCTAGACCTCAAGAAAGAGGACTTGATATCACCATTGGTGCTTTGCTAAGTCTCTTTAGTCATGTCCAACTCAAACCTAGATTTTTTTAATATGCTAGACAGCATATTAAAAAGCAGAGACATCACTTTGCTGACAAAAGTCAGTATAGTCAAAGCTATGGTTTTTCCAGTAGTCATGTATGGATGTGAGAGTTGAACCAAGAAGGCTGAGTGCTGAAGAATTGATGCTTTCGAATTGGGGTGCTGGAAAAGACTCTTGAGAGTCCTTTGGACTCCAAGGAGATGAAACCAATCACTCCTAAAGGAAATCAGTCCTGAATATTCACTGGAAGGACTGATGCTGAGGCTGAAGCTCCAATACTTTGGCTACCTGATGTGAAGAGCTGACTCATTGTAAAAGACCCTGATGCAGGGAAAGACTGAAGGCAAAAGAAGAGAACGACAGAGGATGAGATAGTTGGATGGCATCACTGACTTAATGGATATGAGTTTGTGCAAAGGCCGGGAGATAGTGAGGGACAGGGAAGCCTGGTGTGCTGAAGTCCATAGGGTCACAAAGAGTCGGACATGACTTAGCAACTGAACAACAATCACCATGTGTTAGACAATTCTTCCTAAATGCATGTGGTAAGTGGGGTGGCACACTGTGTTAGCCTTTATCCAAAGGAAAACATTCATGGGTGGAAAAACTGGCAAGACGATTGAAAAAAGAATGGTTTTCTATTTACAAGTTTTCTAAACTAAATGCTCTAAAAAGAGAAAGTCCCATGCCTTTTTTGGGGCACCAAAAGAATTATTTTTTAGTTTTTAATTTATAGTTTTCCTTCTAGTACCCTCCCTTTGTTGCTACAAAATAGTAACACTACAGTTTTAACTTTTATTTCCACTTCCATTTCTACCTTTCACTGGGCAAATTACAGCCATCTAAATAACCAATAAATCTATGGTAAATTACAAAAGCAATGAAAGTATAAAAATAAAGTATGATGGATTGAAAAATTCAGTACATTATTTGCCTAGAGGGGAAAACTTTTAAATATGTTACACTAAAGGAGAATGGTTAAAGCAAATTCTTGGTTAGCAACATACAAAAGTTCTCCATCATACATTAATTTCAAAAACTGTTGTGATGCTTTATTGCTCAAGCTTCCAAATGATTAACTAGTTGAGTATTATTTAGTAGTGCCTTGTAAAACAGTACCCATTCTAAGCCTAAACTTAACTCCAGAGTCTGATAATCTAAAATTTTAATTAGGAGTTTCTCTTGCAAGGGCCAATAAATTTCTGAGTTTCCCTTAATAACGTAAGTAAAATAATATTTATATGATCACTTAGAACTTTTAAATAAGTGCTCCATCTCACCACATAGTTCTTCCCAGATGTGAAACACAAAGACATTTGGCCATTATCTAGTAACAAGATTTTATTACAAAGCACCTATTGAAAGGTAAAGTTTGAATTTCCAGTGTTTAATGGGTTGTTGTTGTTCAGGTGCTAAGTCGTGTCCAATTATTTTTGACCCCATGGACTGGATGCAGCACACCAGGCTTCCCTATCCTTCACTATCTCCCAGAGTTTGCTCAAACTCATGATCATTGAGTTGGTGATGCCATGCAACCATCTAATCCTATGTCACTCTCTTCTTATTTTGCCTTCAATTTTTCCCAGCATCAGGGTCTTTCCCAATGAGTTGGCTCTTCCCATCAGGTAGCCAAAGTATTAGAGCTTCAGCTTCAGCATCAGTCCTTCCAATGAATATTCAGGACTGATTTCCTTTAGGATTGACTGGTTTGATCTCCTTGGAGTCCAAGGGACTCTCAAGAGTCTTTTCCAACACCACAGTTCAAAAGCATCAATTCTTCAGCACTCAGCCTTCTTTATGGTCCACCTCTCACATCCATACATTCAGTTCAGTTCAGTTGCTCAGTCGTGTCTGACTCTTTGCCACCCCATGAATTGCAGCACGCCAGGCCTCCCTGTCCATCACCAACTCCCAGAGCTTACTCAAACTCATGTCCATCGAGTCAGTGATGCCATCCAGCCATCTCATCCTCTTTCGTTCCCTTCTCCTCTTGCCCTCAATCCCTCCCAGCATCAGAGTTTTTTCCAATGAGTCAACTCTTAGCATCAGGTGGCCAAAGTATTGGAGTTTCAGCTTTAGCATCAGTCCTTCCAAAGAACACCCAGGAATGATCTCCTTTAGAATGGACTGGTTGGATCTCCTTGCAGTCCAAGGGACTCTAAAGAGTCTTCTCCAACACCACAGTTTAAAAGCATCAATTCTTCTGCATTCAGCCTTCTTTATAGTCCAACTCTCACATCCATACATGACTACTGGAAAAACCATAGCCTTGACTAGATGGACCTTTGTTGACAAAGTGATGTTTCTGCTTTTTAGTACACTGACTTTCCTTCAAAGGAGCAAGTTATTTTAATTTCATGGCTGCAGTCACCATCTGCAGTGATTTTGGAGCCCCCCGAAATAAAGTCTGTCACTGTTTCCATTGTTTCCCCAACTATTCGCCATGAAGTGATGGGACCAAATGTCATGATCTTAGTTTTCTGAATGCTGAGGTGTTTTTTTTTTTTTCCTTTTTAAAAAAATTTATTTATTTTTTTGAGGCTAATTACTTTACAACGTTGTATTGGTTTTGCCATATATTGACATGAATCTGCCACAGGTGTACATGTATTCCCCATCCTGAACTCCCTTCCCTGAGTTTTAAGTCAGCTTTTCCCACTCCCCTCTTCACCTTCATGCATAAGCTCTTTGGTCTTCTTTGCTTTTTGCCATTAGATTGTTGTCATCTACATGTCTGAGGTTGTTGATATTTCTCTCAGCAATCTTGATTCCAGTTTATTATTCATCCAGCACAACATTTTGCATGATGTACTCTGTGCATAAGTTAAATAAGCAGGGTTACAATATAGAGCCTTGATATACTCCTTTCCCAGTTTTGAACCAGTCTGTCCGGTTCTAACTGTTGCTTCTTGATCCACATACAGGAAGTAGGTAAAGCAGTCTGGAATTTCCATGTCTTTAAGAATTTTCCACAGTTTGTTGTGATCTGCAGAGTCAAAGGCTTTAGCGTAGTCAATGAAGCAGAAGTAGGTATGTTTCTGGAATTTCCTTGCTTTCTCTATGACCCAACAGATGTTGGCAATTTGATCTCTGGTCCCTCTGCCTTTTCTAAATCTAGTTTCTACATCTGGAAGTTCTTGGTTCATATATTGCTGAAGTTTCGCTGAAGGGATTTTGAACATTACTAGCATGTGAAATGAATGCAATTGTAAGGTAGCTTGAACATTGTTTAGCACTGCCTTTCTTTGGGATTGGAATGAAAACTGACCTTTTCCAGTCCTGTGGCCATGATGAGTTTTTCAAATTAGCTGCATATTGAGTGCAGCAGTCTAACACCATCATCTTTTGGGATTTTAAAATAGCTCAGCTGGAATTCCATCACCTCCACTTACTTTGTTCCTAGTAATGCTTCCTAATGCCCACATGACCTCTCTCTCCAGGATGTTTGACTTTAGGTGAATGACTACATCATCGTGGTTATCCAAGTCATTAAGATCTTTTTAGTACAGTTCTTCTGTGTATTCCTACCACCTCTTCTTAATCTCTTCTGCTTCTATTAGATCTTTGCACTTTCTGTCCTTTCTTGTGCTCATCTTTCCATGAAATGTTCCCTTGGGATATCCAATTTTCTTGAAGAGATTTCTATAAGTCTTTTCCATTCTACTGTTTTCCTTTTTTTTTTTTTTTTTTTTGCATTATTCACTTAGGAAGGCTTTCTTATCTCTCTCTGCTATTCTCTGGAACTCTGCATTTAGTTGGGTATATCTTTCCCTTTTTCGTTTTCCTTTTGCTTCCCTTCTTTTCTCAGCTATTTTTAAAGCCTCCTCAGACGACCATTTTGCCTCCTTGCATTTTCTTTTCCTGGGGATGGTTTTGATCACTGCCTCTTGTATAATGTTACAAACCTCAGTCCATAGTTCTTTAGGCACTCTGTCTACCAGATCTAATCCCTTGAATCTATTGGTCACCTCCACTGTATAACTGACTTCCCTCATGGCTCAGCCCATAAGGAGTCTGCCTGCAATTCAGGAGGCCTGGGTTTGATACTTGGGTTGGGAAGATCACCTGGAGAAGGAAATGGCAACCCATTCCAACATTCTTGCCTGGAAAATCCCATGGACAGAGGAGCCTGGCAGGCTACAGTTCATGGGGTCACAAAGAGTCAGAGACGACTGAGCAACTTCACTTCACTGTATAATTACAAGGGATATGATTTAAGTCATACCTGAATGGCTTAGTAGTTTCCTCTACTTTCTTCAATTTAAGCCCTGAATTTTGCAATAAGGAACTCATGATCTGAGCCACAGTCAGCTCCAGGTCTTGTTTTTGCTGACTGTGTAGAGCTTCTCCATCTTTGGCTGCAAAGAATATAATCAGTCTAATTTTGGTATTGACCATCTCATGATGTCTATGTGTAGTCATCTCTTGTGTTGTTGGATGAGGGTGTTTGCTATGACCAGTGTGTACTCTTGGCAAAACTCTGTTAAGCTTGTCCTGCTTCATTTTGTACTCCATGCCCAACTTGCCTGTTACTCTAGGTATCTCTTGACTTCCTATTTCTGCATCCCAGTCCCATATGATTAAAAGGACATCCTTTTTTTTGGTGTTAGTTCTAGAAAGTATTGCCTGTCTTCATAGAATCTTTTGACTTAGTTGTTGGGGCATAGCCTTGGATTACTGTGATGTTGAATGGTTGGCCTTAGAAATGAACCAAGATCATTCTTTTGTCTTGGAGATTATACCCAAGTGTTGAATTTCAGACTCTTTTGTTGACTATGAAGGCTATTACATTTCTTCTAAGGGAGTCTTGCCCACAATAGTAGATATAATGGTCATCTGAATTAAATTCACTCATTCTCATCAATTTTAGTTCACTCTTGCCACCTCTTGCTTGACCATGTCTAGTTTACCCTGATTCATGGACCTAATACTTTATGTTCCTATACAGTACTGTTCTTTACTCCATTGGACTTTACTTTCACCACAAAACACATCCACAGTGGAGCACTGTTTCAGGCTTGGCCTATCCTCATTATTCTTTCTGGAGCTATTTCTCTTTTCTTCCCCAGTAACATATTGGACACCTATGAACAAGAGGGTTCATCTTCTGATGTCATATTTTTTTGCCTTTTCATATTATTGAGAAACATCAACAACCTCAGATATGCAGATGACTGGAAAAGGCAATGGCACCCCATTCCAGTACTCTTTCCTGGAAAATCTTATGGGCGGAGGAGCCTAGTAGGCTGCAGTCCATGGGGTCGCAAAGAGTCGGACATGACTGAGCTACTTCACTCTCACTTTTCACTTTCATGTATTGGAGAAGGAAATGGAAACCCACTCTAGTGTTCTTGCCTAGAGAATCCAAGGGATGGGGGAGCCTGGTGGGCTGTCATCTATGGGGTCACACAGAGTCGGCCACGACTGAAGTGACTTAGCAGCATGCAGATGACACCACCCTTATGGCATTAAGCAAAGAAGAACTAAAGAGCCTCTTGATGAAAGTGACAGAGGAGAGTGAAAAAGTTGGCTTAAAGCTAAACATTCAGAAAACTAAGATCATGGCATCTGGTCGCATCACTTCATGGCAAATAGAGGGGGAAACAGTGGAAACAGTGACAGACTTTATTTTGAGGGGGTTCCAAAATCACTGCAGATGGCAAATACAGCCATGAAATTAAAAGATACTTGCTCCTTGGAAAAAAGTTATGACCAATCTAGACATCAAATTAAAAAGCAGAGACATTAATTTGCCAACAAAGGTCCATCTAGTCAAAGCTATGGTTTTTCCAGTAGTATTACAGTACTGTACACTTAAGAGGAACACAACATAGTTACTCATAATTTTTATAGCTCATATTCCATTTATAGATATCATAAAATGTTGGCTATATTGCCCATGCTGAACAATATAGCATATTAATTTTTATACATAAGAGTTTGTACCCTTTAATCCCCTATTTTTAAAAAAAATTTGTTTTGAATTTTGATGAAGCTTTATGTGCGTGGGAGTGGGCACGTAGCACAGGTATATAATTTATGTGAGAGAGTTCAAAGCTAAAATTCTTTTATTGATAGGGTCAAGGGAAATATAATCTTAGGAGTCACTTTCATAAGTAATGGGGAGACAGTAGACAGTTTAATTTAAAGGGGGACTCTCTTACACATATGTTTGTTTACAGATTCTTTTTGAAGCCCCATGAAGGATGATATTAATAACACAGGTCTAAGACTCATACAGGGAAGTGTATTGAAGAGAAGTTTGCCACCAGGGAAGTTAACATTGGTGAAAATATGATCCAAAATTGTGGGACAGATAAAAGGGCATGGTTTAAAATGATTTTTAGGTGGTTGAATAAATAACATTTGGTGGTGGATTGACCATGGTTTTGACAAGGACTTCATCACTTTTGATAAGCTTCAGCCACAAGCCTCCTTGCTGTTGTTTGAATGTGCCCAGTACAGATCTCCGCGGCACTTGGCTTTCCTCTGTCTGTGCCTGGAAGGCTCTCCTCCCACCCTCACCTCTGCCTGATTGGACTCCTCATTCCTTTCTCATCTCTAGGCCAATCCTATCTTATCAAAGAGACCTTCCTTGAGGATCCCATATAGTTCTTCTACTCTGTCAACCTCACCTGCTCCTGGGTATGACCTCGCCACTTTGATTATCTCTATAGCATTACCATCTGAACAGTTCTATAATCTTGTCTTGTTGTGTAATAGTGTGGCGTTGGGGACTTCATCGCTTTTGTTCGTTGCTCTCTCTCTAATGCAGTGGTGCCTGACACGTGTAGGATGTGCTCCGTAAACATTGATTGAATAGAAGAATGAATGGACACGTGAATACATATATGAGTGAACTAAAAAATGACTCTTCTTAAAGCTGATCCCTTCACAAGCCCACTAAAGAGTTAGTATTTTCCCACTGGGGGATGAGGAGTCGGAGGCCGGGGAAGCTATCCAAAGAGGATTAGAAACTTGACTAAATGTATCCTATCTGTTTAAAACTCTTTACGTGGTCATTAAAGAGGAAGCCTAATCAAAGTGACTTCTGTTAACAGTGACAATTTATTGACTCAAGTAACTGGACAATTAAGAGGTAGAGCTATTAAGGAGGTTTGATTTAGAGTTTCAAAAGGTTACCTGGGGCTGGATCTTTTTCTGACTCTGCTCTGAAAGCCTGGCTTACCTCATGGTGTCAAAATGGCTGCGGCTCTCCTGAGCCTCATAGACCCAAACCACACTGCCCAGAAGGAGAGAGAATATCTGATTCCCAGACCCCAGCAAAAGTCCTCAGCTTTGCTATGACTGGAGCACTTCTGAACCCATCACATAAGTCATTGGGATGGTATGTGCCAACTGACCCAAGCCTGGGATTCCTGAACCAATCTGTTGAGAGAGAAAATTACTCTGATTGACTTAGGCAACTTTTTTGAGCTAGGAATGGAATCAATAAAAGTATCATGGATGCTAAAAATGAGAAAGGAGTGGAATAGATATTGAGGGAGAAAGCCATTGTGTGCTTTATAGCTTGAAAATAAACCCAGGCGTGTGTTACTAGACTTATTCAAGAATGTCTGCTCACTTATCAAGAATACCTCCCGTGATATATCTATGGATGTTGCATAAACAAAATTTGAGCAGTGGGTTTGTTTCTGAAATTGTTAAGCATATTTTAGAATCCTTAGTAATGGCATACATATTTGGACTTACTCCGTCCTCGTTGAATGCTATTTAAGAACAATAATGTGCTATCAAGTATAAATAATAAAAATTGTAAAGCAGTATTTTGCCTTAAAGTCTAGTTCTGTCTCTTTACTTGATGTGACTGTCAGTAGACAAAGGGAGATGATTACATCTGGGGTGAGACTTGCTGCTTCTGTTTTGTGCAGAGGAAGCAAGCAGGGAATTCGTGAGAGACTGAGCTGGTCTTAGCGGTGCTGACATTCCTGAAATCCAGTCAGTTTTGCTGAAAAAATTGATCACACAAAGCTGAGCACTACCTTTCCTTCTCTTTTGATAAAGGATAAGAGTAACAGATTGTATCAATAGTTCTGTGGAACAAGCTACTTCTCTCTGCTTTGAGGTTTCTGAAAAAGAAGTTTTTTGTGCTGATTCCCAATACCTGACCTCTCCATTTTCTCCTTAACTACCCCTCTCTTTGACATTTGCCTCACACTTCTGATGTCCTCTTTAGTTGTATTTTTTCACTTGCCAAACACTCATAGCCAACCAGTCAATCAAACATACTTCTGATTTGAACAAACTCTTCCCTTCCAGGTTTGCCTGGAAATGACTTTTTTGTCCAAGGTTTAGAACTAATGAACACATACTTAAGGTTTTTTTTTAGGACGACAGAGGATGAGATGGTTGGATGACATCACTGACTCAATGGACATGAGTTTGAGTAAGCTCTGGAGGTTGGTGATGGACAGGGAGGCCTGGCGTACCACAACCCATGGGGTCACAAAGAGTTAGATATGACTGAATGACTGAACTGACTGACTGAACTGACTGACTGACTGTTCATGGGGTTCTCGAGGCAAGAATACTGAAGTGCTTTGTCAATTTCTTCTCCAGTGGACCATGTTTTGTCAGAACTCTCTACCATGACCTGTCCTTCTTGTGTGGCCCTGCACAGCATGACTGATAACATCATCGAGTTACAGAAGGCTGTGATCCATGTGATCATATTGGTTAGCTTTCTGTGATTGTGGTTTTCTTTTTGAGGCAGTGGGATTGCAGTCCTTTCTTTTTCTGTCTGCCTTCTAATGGATGAGGATAAGAGGCTTGTGCAAGCTTTCTGATGGGACAGACTGGCTGTGGGGAAACCTGGGTCTTACTCTGGTGGGCAGCACAATGCTCAGTAAATCTTTAATCCAATTGTCTGCTGATGGTTGGGGCTGTGCTCCCTCACTGTTAGTTGTTTGGCCTGAGGATTTCTAGTCCTAGAGTCTATAGGCTCTATGGTAGGACTAGAGGCAACCTCCAAAAGGACTTATGCCAACAAGTACCTCCCAGGACTGTTGCTGCCAGTGCCCCTGTTCCTGCTGCAGGCCACTGCTGACCCACACCTCTGCAGCAGACCCTCAAACATTAACAGGCAGGTCTGGCTCAGTGTCTTGTGGGGCTACTGCTCCTTTTGCCTGTATTCTGGTGTGCACAAGGATTTTTTGTGCCCTCCAGGAATCTCGCTTCCCCCAGTTCTGTGGAAGCTCTGTAATGAAATCCCACTTTCCTTCAAAGTCAGATTCCCTGGGGACTCTCAGTCCTTTTGCTGTATCCCCAGGTTGGGAAGTCTGAGGTGTGGCTTAGAATGTTTGCAACAGTATGAAAACTTTTTTGGTATTATTGTCCTCCAGTTTGTGAGTCACCCACCCAGCAGGTATGTGGTTTGATTTTCATGTGATTGCTCCCCTCCTACCACCTTGTTGTGGCTTCCTTTATCCTTGGACATGGAGTATCTTTCTTCTGTGGGTTCCAACATCCTCCTGTTAATGATTGTTCAGCGCTAGTTGAGATTTTGGTGTTCTCACAGGAGTTGAGCAAATGTCCTTCTACTCTACCATCTGAATGTACATGGCTCTAATTGTTTTAAGCCTTGAGGACACACCCAAACCCTTTTTAGCATCCATTCAAATCAGTAGTTATATTATTATAGCAGTCAATTAAACGTCTACAAACAATTTTATCTCCATATATTGAGACTGGAGAGGACCTGTATCCCAAATTAAACAAAATGACAATAGACCTGTCCTCTGAAGTCTCTATCAGCAAGTAACAGATTTATCTACTAATTTAATGCTTTGCTTTTTTACACTATCCTTCTGTTTCTTTCAGGATAGTCATAGTCCCCATACTTAACTGTCATCTTAAATATGAACATTTTCGTAACTTTGAACACGTGATTATATCTTGGAGTGAGTGCCTTGAGAGCTTTATGCGGTTGTTGTTGTTCCAGGATGAAACAGTCCAAGTGGTATGTTTACAAATTTTAACAACTAACCTGTCTATTTTCCAGTAAAACATGACTCTTAAAGAACTTGAAATAGCCACTACTGTGAACAGGACAGCAAGATGGTCTGTGAGAATAGTAAGTTTGCTAGGATGTCTCCTTTCAGTTGCACTAAGAATCAATTTAGTTACTCTAGAAAATGTAAGCTTCATGTCCTCTAGAGAATCACAGTCCTAGTCCTTCTGTAGTGATGGCTTCACATGGAAGTATGAATCCATTTGAGTTTATCCTTTCTAGATTCCACATATAAATGATATCATCCAGTATCTGCCTTTCTCTGAGTTATTTCACTTAGCATAGTGTCTCCAAAGTCCACCCAAATTATTGCAAATGATACCATTTCCTTCTTTCTCATGAAAGAATAACATATACTACATCTTCTTTATCTATTAATCTTTGATGGACACTTGGGTTGTTTTTACTTCTTGGCAACTGTGAATAAAAAAAGAGGTGCAGACATCTTTTTTATATTCTGTTTCCATTTCTTTTTGATATCCAGAAGTAGGACTGTTTTATGATTTGCTACATGTATTTTATTAGAAAGAAACCAAATAGCCAAGAAATCTTGAGAAAGAAGAACAAAGCCAGAGGCATGATACTTCTGAATAACGAACTATAATACACAGCTGTAGTAACCAAAATATTATGGTATTGGTATAAAAACAGACACATAGACTAATGAAATGGAATCAATAGCCCAGAAAAAAACCCCCTCATATATGATCAACTCACATTTGACACCCCTTCATGGATCACTGCCTTGTCATGGTAAAGAGGCTCGCATAACTCAGTGAAGCATTGCATATAGGGCCACTCAAGACAGACGGGTCAAGGTGGAGAGTTCTGACAAAACGTGGTCCACTGGAGGAGGGCATGGAAAAACACTCCAGTATTCTTGTCATGAGAACCCCATAAACAGTATGAAAAGGGAAAAAAATATGACACCAGAAGATGAGCACCCCAAGTCTCAAGATGTCCAATATGCTACTGGGGAGAGTATAGAGATACTATTAATAACTCCAGAAATAACGAAGTAGATAGGCCAAAGCGGAAGTGACACTCAGTTGTGGATATGTCTGTGATGAAAGTAAAGTCCAATGCTGTAAAGAACAATATTGCATATGAACCTGGAGTGTTAGGTCCATGAGTCAAGGTAAATTAGACATGGTAAAACAGGAGATTGCAAGATGAACACTGATATCTTTAGGAATCAGTGAACAAAACTGGACAGGAATGACTGAATTTAATTCATATGATCTTTATATCTACTACTGTGGGCAAGAATCCTTTAGAAGAAATGGAGTAGCCCTCCCGGTCAACAAAAGAGTCTGAAATGCAGTACTTGGGTGCAATCTCAAAAATGACAGAATGATCTCAGTTAGTTTCCAAGGAAAATCATTCAGCATCACAGTAATCCAAGTCTATGCCCCAACCACTGATGCTGAAGAAGCTGAAGTCTACCAGTTCTATGATGACCTGTAAGACTTTCTAGAACTAACATCAAGAAAAGATGTCCTTTTCATCATAGGGGACTGGAATACAAAAGTAGGAAGCTGAGAGTTACCTGGGGTAATGGGCAAGTTTGACTTTGGAGCACAAAATGAAGCAGGACAAAGCCTAACAGAGTTTTGTAAAGAGAACACACTGGTCATAGCAAAAACTCTCTTCCAACAACACAAGAAATGACATTACATATGTACATTACCAAATGGTCAATAATGAAATCAGACTGATTATATTCTTTGCAGCCAAAGTTGGAGAAGCTCTATAGAGTCAGCAAAAAAGAAGACCTGGAGCTGACTGTGGCTCAGATCATGAGCTTCTTATTGCAAAATTCAGGCTTCAATTGAAGAAAGCAGGGAAAAACCACTAGGCCATTCAGGTATGACCTAAGTCAAATCCCTTATAATTATACAACAGATTCAAGTGATTAGATCCAGTGACCAATAGGTTCAAGGGATTATATCTGGTAGACAGAGTGCTTAAAGAACTATAGATGGAAGTTTGTAACACTGCACAGGAGGTGGTGACCAAAACTACCCCAAAGAAAAAGAAATACAAGAAGGCAAAGTGGTTTTCTGAGGAGGCTTTACAAAGAGCTGAGTAAAGAAGAGAAGTGAAAAGCAAGGGAGAAAGGGAAAGATATACCCGACTGATTGTAGAGTTCCAGAAAATAGCAAAGAGATAAGAAGACCTTCTTAAATGAACAATGCAAAGAAGTAGAGGAAAACAGTAGAATGGGATAAAGTAGATAACTCTTCCAAAAAAACTGGAGATATCAGGAGAACATTTCATACAAGGATGGGCACAATGAAGGACAGAAACATCAAGGAACTAACAGAAGTAGAAGAGATTAAGAAGAGGTGGCAAGAATACACAGAAGAACTTTGCGAAAAAGGTCTTAATGACCTGGATAATCACGGTGGTGTAGTCACTCACCTAGAGCCAGACATCCTGGAGTATGAAATGAAATGGGCCTTAGGAAGCATTACTACAAACAAAACTAATAGGGGTTATGGAATCCCAGATAAGCTATTTAAAAATCCTAAAAGAGATGCTGTTAAAGTGTTGCACTCAATATTTTAGCAAATTTGGAAAACCCAGCAGTGGCCACAGGACTGGAAAAGGTCAGTTTTCATTTCAGTCCCAAAGAATGCATACAATCATGCTAAGTTGCTTCATTCATGTCTGACTCTTTGCGACCCTATGGCTGTAGCCTGCAAGGCTCCTCTGTCCAAAGGATTCTCCAGTCCAAAATATTGGAGTGGGTTGCCATTTCCTGCTCCTGGAGATCTTCTTGACCCAAAGATTGAGCCCATGTCTCTTTATGTCTCCTGCATTGGTAGGCAGGTTCTTTACCACTAGGCCACCTGGGAATCCCAAAGAAAGGCAATACCAAAAATGTTCAAACTACTGTACAGTTGTGCTCATTTCACACACTAACTAGGTTATGCTCAAACTCCTTTAGGCTAGACTTCAGCAGTACATGAACCAAGAAATTCCAGATGTACATGCTGGATTGAGAAAAGGCACAGGAACCAGAGGTCAAATTGCCAACATCCATTGGATCATAGAGAAAGCAAGGGGATTACAGGAAAACATCTATTTCTGCTTCATTGACCATGCTAAAGCCTTTGACTGTGTGGATCGCAACAAATTGTGGAAAATTCTTAAAGATATGGGAATACCAGACCACCTTACCTGCCTCCTGAGAAATCTGTATGCAGGTCAAGAAGCAACAGTTAGAAATTTACATGGAAAAAAAGACTGGTTCAAAGTTGGGAAAGGAGTACCTCAAGGCTGTATATTGTCACCTTGCTTGTTTAATGTATATTCAGAGTACATCATCAGAGAAGGCAATAGCAACCCACTCCAGTACTTTTGCCTGGAAAATCCCATGGATGGAGGAGCCTGGTAGGCTGTAGTCCATGGGGTTGCTAAGAGTCGGACACGACTGAGTGACTTCACTTTCACTTTTCACTTTCATGCATTGGAGAAGGAAATGGCAACCCACTCCAGTGTTCTTGCCTGGAGAATCCCAGGGAGGGGGGAGCCTCGTGGGCTGCCATCTATGGTGTCACACAAAGTCGGACACGACTGAAGTGACTTAGCAGCAGCAGCAGCAGAGTACATCATGCAAAGTGTCGGGCTTCATGAAGTACAAGATGGAATCAAGATTGCTGAGATAGTCTCAGATATTCAGATGATACCACTCTAAAGGCAGAAAGTGAAGAGCAACTGAAAAGGCTCCTGATGAAAGTGAAGAGGAGAGCAAAAAGGCTGGCTTGAAACTCAACATTCAAAAAACCAAGATTATGGCATCTGGTCCCATCACTTCATGACAAACATAAGGGAAGAAAGTGGCAACAGTAACAGATTCTATTTTCTTGGTCTCCAAAATCACTGGGGACAGTGACTGCAGCCATGAAATTAAAAGATGCTTGCTCCTTGGAAGAAAAGCTACAATAAACCTAGACAGCTCATTAAAAAGCAAAGACTTCACTTTGCCAGCAAGGTCCGTATAGTTAAAGCTTTGGTTTTTCCTGCAGTATGTATGGATATGAGACTTGGACCATAAAGAAGGCTGAGCACTGAAGAATTGATCCTTTTGAACTGTGGTGTTGGAGAAAACTCTTGAGAGTCCCTTGGACTGCAAGGAGATCAAACCAGTCAATCCTAAAGGAAATCAGTCTTGAATATTCATTGGAAAGACTGGTGCTGAAGCTGAAGCTCCAATACTTTGGCCACCTGATGTGAAGAGCTGACTCACTGGAAAAGACCCTGATGTTGGGAAACACTGAGGGCAGGAGAAGGGGGGCAACAGAGGGTGAGATGGTTGGATGGTATCACTGACTCAGTGGACATGAGTTTGAGCAAAGCCTGGGAGATAGTAAAGGACAGGAAGCCTGGTGTGCTGCAGTCCATGGGGTTGCAAAGAGCTGGACATGACTTAGCAACTGAGCAACTACAACAACATATGACAAGATGCCAACAATAACATGTGACCCAATGGGAAAAAGCAATGTGTCATCAAAATAAAAAGCTGTTGGAAAAACTGAATAACCACATGCAGAAGAATGAGGTTCATGCCCTATGTTATACTGGTGACAAAAATGAACTGAAAATAGTGTAAAAACTTAAATTTAAAACCTGAAGCTGTAAAACTCCTAGAAGAAAACTAGGAAAAGCTCCTTGACATTGGTCTTGGCAGTGATTTCCTGGATATGACAGCAAAAGCACAAGCAACAAAAGCAAAAATAAGTGAGTCTGCTAGGTTTGAAGAGCAAATTTTATAGCTCTATCAGCAGAGTTCTTACTACCTTTAGAAACTTCATCCTTCTGCCCTGAGTTCTACCCTGAATTACTGCTATCTGAGTAGACAGTTGTAAAGCCTCTAACAAGCTAGCTATCACTTTTTCAAAAGAAAATTTTTTTCTCATCAAAGTAAAAATTCCCCATTTCTCCAAATTTACCCTGTGGCTTGGCAGAACCAACCTGGAGGAGGGCATGGCAACCCACTCCAGTATTCTTGCCTGGAAAATTCCATGGACAGAAGAGCCTGGGGGGGCTACAGTCCATGGATTCAAAAAGAGTCAGACACAACTGAGCGATTGAATACACATATCACAGAACCAAATATTTATTAGTAGTATATGTATCCATTTTAAGTCTAGGACCAAGAATTGCAGCTCTAGGAACTGTTAACTCGTCTGCTTCTGCAGACCTAACTCCGGACAAAACATCCAAGATTTCATGTCACTGCTGCAGAGGAAGCTTTAAGTCGGCCACTCTTATCTTGAACACATGACCCAGCAATAAACATTATCAAATTTGCCTTTTAAACAGAAATATCAAATAAATTATGNGAAAGTGGCAACAGTAACAGATTCTATTTTCTTGGTCTCCAAAATCACTGGGGACAGTGACTGCAGCCATGAAATTAAAAGATGCTTGCTCCTTGGAAGAAAAGCTACAATAAACCTAGACAGCTCATTAAAAAGCAAAGACTTCACTTTGCCAGCAAGGTCCGTATAGTTAAAGCTTTGGTTTTTCCTGCAGTATGTATGGATATGAGACTTGGACCATAAAGAAGGCTGAGCACTGAAGAATTGATCCTTTTGAACTGTGGTGTTGGAGAAAACTCTTGAGAGTCCCTTGGACTGCAAGGAGATCAAACCAGTCAATCCTAAAGGAAATCAGTCTTGAATATTCATTGGAAAGACTGGTGCTGAAGCTGAAGCTCCAATACTTTGGCCACCTGATGTGAAGAGCTGACTCACTGGAAAAGACCCTGATGTTGGGAAACACTGAGGGCAGGAGAAGGGGGGCAACAGAGGGTGAGATGGTTGGATGGTATCACTGACTCAGTGGACATGAGTTTGAGCAAAGCCTGGGAGATAGTAAAGGACAGGAAGCCTGGTGTGCTGCAGTCCATGGGGTTGCAAAGAGCTGGACATGACTTAGCAACTGAGCAACTACAACAACATATGACAAGATGCCAACAATAACATGTGACCCAATGGGAAAAAGCAATGTGTCATCAAAATAAAAAGCTGTTGGAAAAACTGAATAACCACATGCAGAAGAATGAGGTTCATGCCCTATGTTATACTGGTGACAAAAATGAACTGAAAATAGTGTAAAAACTTAAATTTAAAACCTGAAGCTGTAAAACTCCTAGAAGAAAACTAGGAAAAGCTCCTTGACATTGGTCTTGGCAGTGATTTCCTGGATATGACAGCAAAAGCACAAGCAACAAAAGCAAAAATAAGTGAGTCTGCTAGGTTTGAAGAGCAAATTTTATAGCTCTATCAGCAGAGTTCTTACTACCTTTAGAAACTTCATCCTTCTGCCCTGAGTTCTACCCTGAATTACTGCTATCTGAGTAGACAGTTGTAAAGCCTCTAACAAGCTAGCTATCACTTTTTCAAAAGAAAATTTTTTTCTCATCAAAGTAAAAATTCCCCATTTCTCCAAATTTACCCTGTGGCTTGGCAGAACCAACCTGGAGGAGGGCATGGCAACCCACTCCAGTATTCTTGCCTGGAAAATTCCATGGACAGAAGAGCCTGGGGGGCTACAGTCCATGGATTCAAAAAGAGTCAGACACAACTGAGCGATTGAATACACATATCACAGAACCAAATATTTATTAGTAGTATATGTATCCATTTTAAGTCTAGGACCAAGAATTGCAGCTCTAGGAACTGTTAACTCGTCTGCTTCTGCAGACCTAACTCCGGACAAAACATCCAAGATTTCATGTCACTGCTGCAGAGGAAGCTTTAAGTCGGCCACTCTTATCTTGAACACATGACCCAGCAATAAACATTATCAAATTTGCCTTTTAAACAGAAATATCAAATAAATTATGCCAGATTTTTCAAAATTTAGACTCCAAAGCTTAGGGTGAGAGAGAAGCTGTAGCCAATTTCAATTATTCAAAAGCCTCTTCAGACTCTAAGGATAAACCCCAGAGGATCTAGAGAACAACCATGTAGTTGTTTTGCCAGAAGTTACGACTGTCCTATAAAAAACTAGAATCCCCTGTCCCCAATATCCTACTAGGTCCCAAATAATCTCAGATATTTTTCTGTAGTTGGTGATTTTATCTGCAAAATTGGCTGGCTCCTCACTCATAACACTTTGCCACCTTCCTCTGACAACAGATGCCCTGTTTTCCCTCAGTTTGCCAATATTGCACTTTGCCTAGGGAGGCCTTATGGCCCTGTGAAGAGAGGAATTTTAACAAAGTGTCCTCTCTGCATTGCTCTTTAGTTTCTGAGTGGGCCAGCAAATCATCTGCATATTGCATGATTATCCCTCTACTAGTGGCACAAATTTCTCTACATTTTCCTGTAAATGATAAGAGAAAATAGTGGGAGAGTCCTAAAACATTTGAGGAATCCTTTGCCATAAACGCTGTACTCTTTTTTAAGCAAACACACATAAGAATATAGATCGGTATGGTAGAGGAACAGAGAAGGAGAAACAAAACCAGAATACAGATCAACTACAAAGGAAAAACACTGCAGATGCAGGTATGAAAGTCATGAGTGAGAACAGTTGGAAGCTTAGGGACTACAGGAATTAATGGACAGCAGGTTTACTTACTTCTCTAAGATCTTGTACAAAATGATATAGTAGTCAAACATCTTCCTAAAATTTCCCTTCCTTCTTCACTATAAGTATGGGAGTATTACAGGGCAAGTATCATGTTCATTTTTTTAAATTGTCTCCCCTTTTCTCTAATTATTTTATAACAAGTTTTATTCCTTCTAACTGACCTCTCAACAAGGGATATTGTTTTACACATGGCCATGACATCCCTTCCATGAGTTATTTTTATTGGTTCCATATGTCTCCATATCCAATAACGGTACTGGTTCCATTCCCAGTATCATTATTCCCTAGGGTCCAAAGTGATGCATAGTTCATTTCAGCTTAAGGTGCTTTTCCAGCATGGTATGACACTGCCACTTTCTGCCACACCCCATTTCATTCATAAGGCACAATGAACCCAGTCAGGTTCTTTTCTCCCCACTGCATGCTCCACAGATAGTCTGTCCAGTGTATAGAATGTGGTAACCTTTAATTTCCAAGGCATGCCTCTCCTCAGTGGGTTTACAGGAGGATCAAGAGAAAGTAAGAAAGGATTTTCTTTAGTCATAGGACTATTTGTATGGAAATCATGGATAAAAAGAGACAAGAAGTCTGATCCAAAATATCAGAAACCTGTGTTGATCTATCATCAAATGAAAAAGTAAAAAAAACCAAAAAAAATCCTGAGTAAATTTCAGAATAAGCACCCCTAGTACCACCAATTCCCACCTTCAAGATTCCAGTATCTGTCCATTTTTAGCCATTTTGCTAATTATCCCTCAGTCTTTCTGAGCTTTCCTGATGCCCTGATTCTGGCAACTTTGGCATTTGGAATTTCTCTACAGTCCCCCTTCCAATGTCCTGGCTTCTTGTAAGAATGACACAAAATTTCTCTTCTTCACTCCTTTCACAAGTTGGTCAGATTAAGGGTTAGTCCTCTACTAAATATTTTTAACTGAGCAGCTAAGACAATGATTTTTAATTTCTTCTTTCCTTCATCTTTCTTTTGATAGTCAGAAAATGAGGTGGCTGCTGCCAAGATTTCAGTAACAATTTGTCCTTACCATCCTTCCCCCTTCTGCCTAACTTGAGTATGGATAGTCATCAAGAGTGCCCAGACAAGGGTGCTGAAGGCCAGACAGTGATTCTGATCTGCCTTTGGGCCTGAGCCAATAGATTTTGAGACTGCCTCAGTAAACAGCCAATTGAAATCAGTTGTGGGGGGGACTCGCTAGTTTTCTGGTTACATCTCTGCAATGTCTCTCAGCTCACCTATAGCAGAAAGGCTTCAAGCATGGCTATTAGTAACCCTTCCTGCAGGTCTTTAATGTCCTTGGTTCTTCCATACTTGTGTGATGGGGAGTGGAGGAGGGCAGAGGTTTCCTTTGGCCACCATACACCTTGATGCATGAATTTTCTGGACCTTGACATGCTTGTTCCATCAAACACACCAAGACAGCTGGCTGAAAAATTCCACACACCAGTCAGTGCACATCCCCACATGGGGGGCTGTCAACTGAAAACACACTGCAAAGTATTTCTAGGATACAGTGAAAGAAAGTCTTTAAATGAGTCACATCAGCTTGTTAGAAAGGCAAGCGGATGCCCTCGGAGGCCTAGGTGGCTCCTCAGCACTTGGCATTGCTGGTTATCCAACAGGAAGAGGTGGTTGTTCTCATACTGAAACAAGAAAAATGTAAATTATGTGGTCTTCTGGCTAATCTTCCAATGTTGACATTTATTATCATAACGCAACACCTCTTTTTTTGTTTGCTTTGCTTCAAGTGCCTAGTGGAATTACTTTTCATCCTGTTGCCTTCAGATGGGGACACAATCTTTTGTCCACATTTTCAATTATTATATGATCCTGTTGCTTTAATATTTCTGTTCTCCTACCAACCTGGTGGGGAGGATACTGTAATCTTATAGGTAAAATTAGGCTAAAACATGAAGTGGACTCAGGCTAGGGCATGAAGTACACACATCTGTGTCCTCCAACAGAGCAGTAATAATAACTTCTTAGCAGTTAACAAAGTTATGCCTTACTCCCTCTGTGCAAGGGAATCACTAATGAAAGGAACTATGCATCTGAAAAGTCACTGCCTCCTCTTCTTCAGAAACTGATTTGAGTTTGGGAAAGATAAGGAGAAGCAGGGAAACAGAGAAAGCTGGGATGTCAGGGAAGAGCTGGGACTGCCTCTAAGTCAGTAACATCTTGGTTCTCCTCAGTGTGTCTATAATCAGAACCATATCACCTGGCCACTATGTCTATACCACTATCATCTAGGTTATGCTTCCTTAAAGTCCAGTGATTGACAGCTCAGTGGGGAGACTGGTGCAGAGGTAGATGGAATGAACAGATCATTGGCCCAGGAAGCATTCTCCCAAGGTACTGCTAAATTCCCATGCACTTTTCTTTCAAAGTTAAAGCCCAAGATGGTACCCAGACCAACTATGTGGGAAACGAGGGGACTGAAGGTGCTACAATTTCCTCTTCCTCTTCAGCTCACATCAACCCCAGACCTTCTGTTACTCAGTTGACTAATGTACTCATTTCTTTTCAGCCTTTTCCTTCCAGATGCCCTACCTGAACCATGCTGTTATCTCCCTAGTTGATGGAAAACACACATTCTTTTTGCATATCTCAACTGGATGTAACTTTGAAAATTATCATAATATATGTAAAAGGTTCTTAGTCCCCCAAAGAACTGAATTTTGCATCTAGTGTGAGGGAGTGTTTGAGTTGCATTCTTTTTGTTATATTTATCTATTTGGCTGTGTCGAGTCTGACTTGCAGTATGCAAGGTCCTCCATCTTTGTTGAGGCATGAAAGATTTCTAGGTGCAGCACATGAACTCTCAGGTGCAGTATGTGGGATCTAGTTCCCCAACCAGGGATCGAACCTGGGCCCCCTGTATTCAGAGCACAGAGTTGCAGCCAGTGGACCACTATGGAAGCTCCTGCTGCTGCTGCTGCTAAGTCATTTCAGTCATGTCCGACTCTGTGCGACCTCATAGACGGCAGCCTACCAGGCTCCTCCAGCCATGAGATTTTCCAGGCAAGAGTACTGGAGTGGGGTGCCACTGCCTTCTCCGAGGGAAGCTCCTGCATTATTTTTCAATTAGGATATACAGTTGTTCCATTATCACACCTTAGTAAGAAGGCTGTTCTTGCTCCACTTCTCTGCAATGGCAGTTTTAATAATTAGAGGTTCACATGCAAGTGGATCTTTTACGACATTCCATTCAGTTCTATTGGTCTATTTCCTTATATTGACATATACAATACAAATTTTTAATTACTGCAGTGTTTTTTCCTCTGGAACTCTGCCTTCAGTTGGATATATCTTACCCTTTCTCTTTTGTCTTTTGCTTCTCTTCTTTCCTCAGATATTTGTAAGGCCTCCTCAGGCAACCACTTTGCCTTTTTGCATTGCTTTTACCTTGGGATGATTTTGGTTACTGACTCCTGCACAATGTTATGAACCTTCGTCCATAGTTTTTCAGGCACTCTATCAGATCTAATCCTTTGAATCTGTTTGTCATCTCCATTGTATAATCATAAGGGATTTCATGTAAGTCATACCTGAATGGCATAGTTATTTTCCATACTTTCTTCCATTAAACCTGAATTTTGGGATAAGGGGCTCATGATCTGAGCCATATTCACCTCCAGGACTTGTTTTTACTGATGATATAGAGCTTCTCCAACTTTGGCTTCAAAGAAGATAAACAATCTGATTTTGGTATTAACCATCTGGTGAGGTCCATGTGTATAGTTGTCTATTGCATTGTTGGAAAACAGTGTTGGCTATGACCAGTGCATTCTATTAGCAAACTCTGTTAGCCTTCACTCTGCTTCATTTTGTAATCCGAGGCCAAACTTGCTTATTACTCCAGCTATCTCTTGATTTCCTACTTTTGCATTCCAGTCCCCTATGATGAAAAGGGTATCTTTTTTATCTGTTAGTTCTAGAAGGTCTTATAGATCTTCATAGAACCTGTCAGCTTTAGCTTCTTTGGCATTAGTTGTTGGGGCATAAACTTGGATTACTATGATGTTGAATGGTTTGCCTTGGAAATGAACCAAGAGCATTCTGTTGTTTTTGAGACTGCATCCAAGGACTGTATTTCAGACTCTTTGCAGGGGGGGGGGGGCGGCTACTCCATTTCTTTTAAGGTATTCTTGCCCACAGTAGTAGATATAACGGTCATCTGAATTAAATTTGTCCATTCCTGTACATTTTAGTTCACTGATTCCTAAAGATGTCAATGTTCATTCTTGCCATCTCTGGCTTGACCATATTAATTTACCTTGATTCATGAACCTAACATTCAAGGATCCTATGCAATATTGCTCTTTACAGCTTCAGACTTCACGTTTACACTAGACAGGAAAAGATATACCCAACTGAATGCAGAGTTTCAGAGAACAGCAAGGAGAAATAAGAAGGGCTTCTTAAATGAACAATGGAAAGAAATAGAGAAACAATCAAATGGGAAAAACTGGAGATCTCTTCCAGAAAACTGGAGATATCAAGGGAACATTTCATGCAACAACTGGCACAATAAAGAACAGAAACTGTAAGGACCGAACAGAAGCAGAAGATATTAAGAAGAGGTGGCAAGAATACACAGAAGAACTATATAAGAAAGGTCTTAATGACTCAGATATCCACAATATTCTGTCCCTCACCTAGACCTGGACATACTGGAGTGTGAAGTCAAATGGGCCTTAGGAAGAATTGTTACCAACAAAGCTAGTGGAGGTGATGGAATTCCAGCTGAGCTATTTCAAATCCTAAAATACGATGTTATTAAAATGCTGCACTCAATACATCAGCAAATTTGTAAAATTCACCAGTGGCCACAGGACTGGAAAAGGTTCATTTACATTCCAATCCCAAAGAAAGGCAATGCCAAAGAATGTTCAAACTCAGGCATAATTGCACTCATTTCACATGCTAGCAAGGTAATGCTCAAAATCCTTTAAGCTAGGCTTCAGAAGTATGTGAACTGAGAACTTCCAGATGTATAAGCTGGATTTAGAAAAGAAGAGGAACCAGATATCAAACTGAATCATGGAGAAAGCAAAAGAATTCCAGAAAAACATCTATTTCTGATCCACTGACTATGTGAAAGCCTTTGTGTGGATCACAGCAAACTGTGGAAAGTTCTTAAGGAAATGGGAATACCAGACCACTTTACCTGCCTCCTGAGAAACCAGTATGTGGGTCAAAAAGCAACAGTTAGAGCTGGACATGGAACAACAAACTGGTTCAAAACTGGGAAAGGAGTCTGTCAAGGCTAGAGATTGTTACCCTGCTTATTTAACTTACATGCAGAGTACATCATGTGAAATGTTGGGTTGGATGACTCACAAACTGGAATCAAGATGGCCGGGAAAAATATCAACAACCTCAGGTACGCAGATGATACCACTGTAATGGCAGAAATTGAAGAGGAACCAAAAAGCCTCTTGCTGAGAGTGAAAGAGGAGAGTGAAAAAGCTGGCTTAAAACTCAACATTTAATAAACTAAGATCATGGCATCTTGTCCCATCACTTCATGGCAAATAGAAGGGGAAAAAGCATAAACAATGACAGATTTTATTTTCTTGAGCTCCAAAATCACTGCAACAGTGACTGCAGCTACGAAACTAAAAGACACTTGCTCCTTTGAAGGAAAGCTATGACAAATGCAGACAGCATATTACAAATCAGAGACATTACTTTAAGAGTCAGATATGACTGAGCACCCTTTCATTTTTTTACTTTGTCAACAAAAGTGCATATACTCAAAGCTATGGTTTTTCCAGTAGTCATGTATGGATGTAAGAGTTAGACCATAAAGAAGGCTGAGTGCTGAAGAATTGATATTTTTGAACTGTGGTGCTGGAGAAGACTCTTGAGAGTCCCTTGGACTGCAAGGAGATCAAACCAGTCAATCTTTAAGGAAATCAACCTTGAATATTCATTGGAAGGACTGATGCTGAAGCTGAAGCTCCAATACTTTGACCACCTGATATGAAGAGCCAACTCACTGGAAAAGACCACGATGCTGGGAAACACTGAAGGCAAAAGAAGGTGGTATCAGGGGATGAGATATTTGGATGGCATCACTGACTCAAGGGACATGAATTTGAGCAAACTCTGGGAGACAGAGAACAGAGTAGCCTGGAATGCTGCAGTCCATAGGGTTTCAAAGAGTTGGACATGAGTTAGGGACTGAACAACATCAAAAATTCTAATGTAGATCTAAAGGAGAGAAGTAATTATGAAATTGTATCCACAGTAAGCAAGATTGCTATGGTTGGATAAAGCAGAGTCTGAAACCTGAGCAGGGCCCTCCTCCCCAGAGTTCAGTTGGGAGACTACAACCATGCATTTTCTTTCGGTTGAATAAGATGAGTCAGAAGAGGAGTGGTAGTGAGTTTTGGACCATCCATACCCTGGCATTTTGGAAACTGAGACAAATGGAAATGAACAAAAATGCTCCCTCCAAACATTGGGAGGTTCTATATAGCCTGAGTTTTTTCCCACTTGTTAAGGAAGATGGCCATCCAGCAGCAGCCTGAAAACGTGAAGACAGACAATTAGTGAGCACCTCCTTGTTTTCTAGATGCTATCCACTGCCTCCCTGGATTCCTGAGTTCTTGCAGCCATAAAGCAGATGTCTGTTCAGTGGTCTGTTGCCACCAGATACTCTCTTGGGTAGACAGTTTGCCTCTGGTGTGTAAACGTTTTACAGACTGGGTGGAGAGAATCATTGCAATTAGTGCAGATCGAGAGTTTAGGATTGACATGTCCATGCATGCTCAGTCACGTCCGAACTTTGTGACCCCATGGACAGCCCACGAGGCTCCTCTGTTGATGGGATTTTCAAGGCAAGAACACTGTAGAGGATTGCTATGCTCTGCTTCAGGGGACCTTCTCAACCCAGGGACTGAACCTGCCTCTTTCCCATCTCTTGCACTGGCAGTAAGATTCTTTACCACTGAGCCACCTGACTGACATGTACACATGGCTATATTTAAATAGATCACCAACAAGGACCTACTGTGAAAAAAGTTTTTCTAAATGGTTGGAGTTGATATGTGATGTCCAACTTATGGGCCTTTCCATGTGGCAAAGTGGTAAAGAACCTGCCTGCCAATGAAGGAGATCCAAGAGACTTGGGTTCAAACCCTGGATCACAAAGATCCCCTGGAGAAGGAAATGGCAACTCATTCTAGTGTTCTTGCCTGGACAATCCCCATGGACAAGCTCCCATTGAGCCTGGTGGGCTACAGTCTATTGGGTCGTAAAGAGTTGGGCATGACTTCATGACAGAACAACAAGAATAAGTGTTTTTTTTTTCCTATTTTTTATTTATTTATTTATTTTTTTACATGAACTCCCAAACATGAAGTGTTTTTTTTTTAAAGTAATTCTTATTATCTAGTAGAGTACATCCTCATACTTCTTTCTTTATCAAGAGGAAACTGACACTTCTTGGCCATTTGAAAATTTTTATTATGCATATATATATGAGGCATGGGTATTTTATTTAGTAATTTACAAGCTATATTTTGTTTAATTTCATGGTGACATGTTTGTTACTGCAGAAGCAAAATGCATGTTTATATACTGACTTTATACTCACCAGCTTTTAAAACTAATTTTATTGATTTCATAGGTTATTCTTACTTATTTTTGTTTTCATAGATATCCTTTACTTGCTTGGTAGCATAACTTCTTGTATCATGAATGAAAGAAAAAATAAATCTTATAAAACACTATTATGTATTAATTTAGATGTGATTTTTCTCTCATTTAGTCTATCCACGAGATACACCAGCCATGGATTTATCCTCTGTCAGATCAATTCCTTACTCTTCTGCTCTGCTCTTTAGTGTAAAATGCCTGACTCCCATTTCTCATGCTCTGTGCTGTCCAACACCTGGATGCCAGCTCAGATAAACAAGGAGTGACAGCTAGAGATTAGAGTCCAGGAGGATCAACATGCCAAGAATTCGTCACTTTCTTCCTCTCTGAAGCAGGTGGTTTCCATTTGATGGCTACATAATGTCCATAGCTCCAATTTCCCTCAGTAACAATGCCTTTCCTCTTTGTTTCTCTAGCCTAGAGATGGGCGTGCTTATTTCAAGTTGTATTGTTTTGCTCAGATCTCTCCAATAGGCTTTTGAAATAACCAATCTCCTACACTAAATTCTCCCATTTATTTTTTCATGTGAAAGCCTTCTTTTAGTCCTAAGAAAAACTTGACTCTATCATATATGTGTATATATACCAACACACACATTAAAAAATTTGGCAGGCTCCTCTGTCCATGGAATTCTCCAGACAAGAATACTGGAGTGGGTTGCCATTCCCTTCTCCAGGGGAACTTTCTGATACAGGAATTGAACCCAGGTCTCCTGTTGCAGGCAGATTCTTTACTGTCTGAGCCATCAGGGAAGCCCATATTCAAAAACACTAACAGTATNGCAGGCTCCTCTGTCCATGGAATTCTCCAGACAAGAATACTGGAGTGGGTTGCCATTCCCTTCTCCAGGGGAACTTTCTGATACAGGAATTGAACCCAGGTCTCCTGTTGCAGGCAGATTCTTTACTGTCTGAGCCATCAGGGAAGCCCATATTCAAAAACACTAACAGTATAAGGGAGAGATTTATCCAATATTTAAAAATTTTGAGCACTACACATAAAGCTCTACAGTACAGCCTGTGAGAAACAGTTCAAGTGGTACTTGGATATTATAGCCTTAAATAGATCTATCAAAAAATATTTAAAACCTCTAAAATATTTAAAACCTTCTAATTCAAGAGCTATAGAAACAATAGTACATTACACTCAAATAATTAGAAGGTAGGAATTGATGAAGACAAATGCAGAAGTGATGAATTAGAAGACAGTAGAAAAAACTAATGAAAGCCAGTTCTTTGAAATTATTTCTGTAACACTTTCTGTAGGTATTATCAATTACAAAAGAAAGAAGCATATAAGTGCTATTGGTCAATAGAGTTCTATAAGATATACCTACAGGAGAGATTTGGGGCTTCCTGGGTGGTGCAGTGGTAAAGAATCTGCCTGCCAACGCAGTAGACACAAGCGACACAGATTCAATCCCTGGGTTGAAAATATTCCCTGGAGGAGGAAATGGCAACCCACGTCTATATTCTTGCCTGGGAAATCTCATAAACAGAGGAGCCTGGCAAAGAGTCGTCGTGAGGGTTGCAGAGAGTTGGGCACTACTGAGCACGCATGCACTTGCACAGGAGAGGTTTAAAGGCTATAATAGAACACTATAAATACTTTTCAGGATAACAAATGGTGGATATGGAAAAAAATATCAGCTAATAATCACAAAAGAATCCTAGAATTACCATTCTGCAGCCCCTAATGGATTAATGGTTGAGGGTAATGATCCTCAGTGACTGGCAACATCACCACAAAGGAGATAACAGACACAATGTGTTCCCTAATGGAAATGCACAGTGTCACCTTAGGATTAGGTTATTTACTAGTAATTAAACCTTCATCTTCAAGCTTTTTCCTATTACAACTGAGGATTGTTGATGGTGAGTACCAGATATGTTGGGTTTGTTATTCTATTCTCTGTACTCCTATAAGTCTGAGAATTTTAATAACATGATTTTATTGTAAGTACCATGTCTTTAAATTTAAAAATACAATTGAAATGAAAGGTTTTTCAGCAAAATAAAAGTGACTAAATAGGTCCATAAAGAAACAGAAAATTAATCTAAGAATAAAAACTAAAATTGTAGTGAAAACCACAGCATCCTCAAAATGTTCCTGGAAGCCTCTTACACTAAATGAAAGAGAAGTGAACTGCTGCAAACCATACCAAAAAATGGGAAATGACTCATCCACTCTAATGGGCTAGTGCTCCTTGATACAAAGACGAGGTAAGCCTACCCTGAAGAAAGAACACTTGAGTCAAGCTCACTCATATAGAGATGAGTCTTAAATAACCTCATAGCACATGCAAAGTAGTGGTGTACTAATTAAAAAAAAAACAGACATTGTCAAAGAAATGCAAAGGATACCACATTAGAAAACATGAATTGGAAGTCACTATGCTAACAGATAAGGGAGAAAAAAGCATTTGCTCATGTGCAGGGGTGAAGAAAACGCTTTGATAAAAAAAAAAAACCCAGCATAAATTAATGGTAATAACTTTGAGAAAGCTTATAAGAATGGAATATCCATTACCATCAGGTCATCAGCAAATATACATAAATGTGAAACATTAGAAGCATTCCAAATAAAGTCTGGAAAAATACACAGAGATATGATACCACAATACGAATAATGAAAAGAAACATAATAATAATACAAACATGGGCTTCCCTGGTGATTCCATGGTAAAGAATCCACCTGCCAATGAAGGAGACATGGGTTTGATCCCTAGTCCAGGAAGATCCCACATGCCACTGGACAACTAAGCCTAAGTGCCACAACTATAGAGCCTGTACTCCAGAGCCTGGGAACCACAAATATTGAGCCGACATTCTGCAGCTACTAAAGCCCAAGTGCCCTACAGCTCGTGCTCCACAAAAGAGAAGCCACCACAATGAGAAACTCCTGCATTGCAACCAGAGAGGAGCCCCACTCGCCGCAACTAGAGAAAAGCCCGCACAGCAACAAAGACCCAGCACGGTCAAAATTAAAACAAATAAAATCATTAAAAAATTATAATACCAGGATGATTATAAGTAAAATGCCTAAACTAATAGGCAAACACAATATTCCAATATATAAGGAACATAAAAACTCTAGCATATTGAAAATCATATAGCAAAATCAGCAGCCTGGTCACACAAAATTGATACTGAATCAATACATTCACAGCAGCAACAATATCTAAAATGTACTTTAAATTAAGTGCTTCCCTGGTGGCTCAGTGAATCCACCTGCCAACGCAGGAGACACAGGTTCAGTATCTGGGTCAGAAAGATCCCCTGGAGAAGGAAATGGCAACCCATTGCAGCGTGTTTGCCTGGAAAACTTCATGGACAGAGGGGCCTGGAGGACTACAGTCCATGGGGTCACAAAAGAGCCAGACACGACTTAGTGACTGACCAACAACCCAAAATGAAAACTAATAAAATTGTACAAGATTTTTATGGAAGTAACTACAAATATTTACTGATAGAGTTAGAGAAAAAAAATGTCCTGAATAGAGCACTATAATATTTCTATTCAGGGCAACAGAATACTGCAAAGATATCAGTTCTCCTTAACTTATTTACAGTTGTAGTGCTGTACATGTAGCTTCCAAGGTGACAACCAAACTCAGGGTGCTATCTCCTGTGCCCCAAATCAACCCTGGAAAAACTCAAGAAGAAATAAACCAAATGATATCAACAATAACAGTGAAACAATAGTGAGAAACCTCTGAGGATAACAAGTCTGTACTGTCAAGTGTTTGTGTGAGGGCAGGTAAGAGAGGTCTAGGGAAGACAAGAATCAGTTGAAGGAAAGGTTTTAAAGTTTAGCCCTTGTACCTTCTGTTGTGTCCTGAGTAAACGAATTTCTACTGCCTCACAGCATTTAAGGGAACTTCAGGCAGCATCTCACAGCCCGCATGCCAGGACTATCAGGTTATGCCAGGACTATTGGGTTATGCCAGGACAATGGGGTAATATCAGGATAGCACCAAAGGTTGGTTTGTTGAGACAATATGAGTCAAGAGATTGTCCTAATAACCACCTGAACCTTCTTTCATTGGTGAGGATGGGGCTTTTTTTAATGATTACCTTAAAAATACTATAAAGCATGAATCAGAATAGTAAGAACACTTGAGCTCTACTCTTTCAACAAATTTCAAATCTATAATATATTATAACTAACTGCTGTCACCATGCTGTACAGTTGGTTTCCAGAATTTATTCATCTTACGACTGAAAGTTGTACCCCTTGATCAGTATATCCCTACTCACTAACCCCTCAGCCTCTGGTAACCACTGTTTTATTCTCTATTATTAGGAATTCAACTTTGTTTTTTAGATTCTACATATAAGTTAGATCATTAATACTTGTCTCTCTGTGTCTGACATTTCACTTAGCATAAAGTCTTCCTAGGATCATTCACTTAGTTAAAAATGATGGGAGTTCTCAACATACACAAAAATACCGTAACTATGGGAGGATATAAGTTACATTGCAAAACTTACTTTAAAGCCACAATACTCAAGATGGTATGCTATTAACAGAATAATAGACAGATCAATGGCACAGAACAGAAAATCTAGAAACAGACACCCCTAACACTCAACCAACCTTTAACAAAGGCGTAAAGGCAATTCAATGGAAAAAGACAGTCTTTTAAACTTACAGTCCTGGGATAACTAGACATCCATATATAAGAAAAATGAATCCACATACAAACTCTAAACCTTTCAAAATAATTAACTAAAAAGAAATCACAGACCTAAATTAAAAACTCACATTAAAAAAAAAAAATTACAGGGACATTCTTGGCAGTCCAGTGTTAAAGACTCAACACTTCCACTGCTGGGGGAAGTGGTTTGATCGCTGGTCAGGGACCAGGATTCCACATGCCATATGGAATAGGCAAAAAAATCTAGAAGATAAAACAGGGGCAAAACTTGAATTTGATAATGAGATTTTAGGCACAACACCAAAAGCACAGTCCATGAAAGAAAATAATAAGCTGAAACGTGTTATTATTAAAAATTTCTATCTGCAAAATATACTATTAAGAGAATGAGAAAAAAAAGCCACAAAAGGGTAGTTATAAATCTATTTGCAGGGCAAGAATGGAGACACAGACCTAGAGAACGGGCATGTGGACACATCGGGGGAAGCAGACAGTGAGACGAATTGAGAGAGTGGCATGGACAAATATGCACTACCATGTGGACAACAGGCATGTGGGGGAAGTTGCTGGGTGACACAAGGATCAGCTCTGTGACAGCCTCGAGGGGTGAGGTCGGGGGTGGGAGGGAGGTTCATGAGGGAGGGGATATATGTNAGACACAGACCTAGAGAACGGGCATGCGGACACATCGGGGGAAGCAGACAGTGAGATGAACTGAGAGAGCGGCATGGACAAATATGCACTACCATGTGGACAGCAGGCATGTGGGGGAAGTTGCTGGGTGACACAAGGATCAGCTCTGTGACAGCCTCGAGGGGTGAGGTCGGGGGTGGGAGGGAGGTTCATGAGGGAGGGGATATATGTATACTGAGAGCTGCTTCATACAAAAGAACCTGACATACCATTTAATTATCTTCTAATTAAAAATAATTGTTAAAAAATCATAATTGTTAAAAAAAATCTATAAATTTAAAAACTAGAAAAAAAATATGGAGAATCACACATAGCCACTTGAGGTATATACAATAATGCAATAAAAGTCAGAAGTAATGAAAATCAAAAGATCACAGTAACAATTTGATTCTCAAACTAAATATATTAGAAAACAGGACAGGAAATATTCAAACATTAAGGAACTTCAAAAATCTGGATTAAAAAAATATCATGGCAGCAAAATCATCCAGTTGGTCTGGAGGAATCAACAATTGCTTACACCAAGTAACAAAAAATATACCATAAACAAAAGCAACCAAAGAAAAAATTTACCTACAAAGAAACTTTAGAAAAATGTATACAGTCTTCATGGAGGCAACAAGAAGAATTTCCTGAGAGTCTTAGGAAAAAGAAGGCTTAAATAGAATAGTATGTTATGTATATTCATGAGGAACAGATATTTTAAGACTGTCAATTTTCTGTAACTCCTTACAGATTTCTTACCACATGCAGAGTAGCTGAGACCACAAAGAAACACGGTCTGCTGTTTTTTGTACCCAGAAATAACCACGGAAATCTTATGGAAGGAATAAAGAAAACTATTAACAAAAGTGAAAACATAAAATTAAATAATCCCTGATGGACAGTAAGTGTGCACTGAACTTGACCCTATGTGTGCCCAGGTCGGGGAGTACTTAAGAGACTGGCACAGATGTGCAGCTTGCAACTGAAGCAGACAACAGGATCAGCTTGAAGAGGCTTTAAACTTGAGCCCTGGATTCTTCCACTCTGCCCTGGGATCATGAATCACCACTGCTTCACTGAAGGAATCTGAGGCAGCATCTCCGAAGGCCCATGCCAAGATCATGGGGCACCAAAGTTTGGCTTGGATGTGGCAATACAGCCCAGATCATGAAATAACCAGAGAATCTCCTAAGATGTCAGAGGAATAGGATGGGGAGACCACTTTATCCCTCACAAATTCATCAAAAGAACATTTCAACACTGAGCAAACTCCACAAAACTACTTGTGAATGCTGGCAGAGGACATCAGGCACCCAGAAAAGCAGATCATTGTCTTCAAAAACAGGTAGGAAAAACTATAAAAGACGAAAAATGAGACAAAGGAGGTGGGGAGGGAGCTCCATCCCAGGAAGGGAATCCCGTCCCAGGAAGGGAAGCTTAAGAAGAGAGGTTCCCAAACACCAGGAAACACTCTCCCTGCCAAGTCTGTGGCGAGCCTTGGAAACACAGAGGGCAACATAATAGGAAGGAAAAATAAATAAATAATTAAAACCAACAGATTATAAGCCCAACAGTAACTCCCCCAGTGGAAAAGCAGCACAGACGCCTGCATTCTCCACTAGCAAGTGGGGGCAGGGCAGGGAGGCGCGGGATGCAGTGCTTTTAAGAATCAGGCAGGAACGCACCGCGCATACCCAGAACGAACTAACTTGGCCTAGCAAACCAGACTGCGGGATAGCTACCACGCGAAAAGCTCCAACATAAGACACCGCCAGGACCGTGCACAGAACAAAGGGCAGAACAGAAATAGCCAGCTGCAGACCATACCGTGCTGGGGACAGACAGCCAGAGCCGTAAGGGCTGGAAGGGGGCAATCACAACCTCGGAGAGACTTTACCTACCAAACTGCAAACAGGTATCTTTGCTATGACTTCTGGGGGTTCTGGACACTCACCATCCACCTCACAAGGGGTGCCAGCGGTCCACCCAGTAAACTGAGCAGCAGAGATGGGAAAGGCGACAAGTCGCAGCGACTGCACTCGCCAAACACCTGAGCTACTCGGACCTGGGAAGGGCACAAAACGCAGTCTCAACCAAATCTGCACCTCTGAAGGCTACCTTAGCGCCGAACTTGAGCAGCTTAGACCGGGGAGGTGCATGCAGCCTAGGGCCGGCCTCAGACGGTTCCCAGAGGAGCAACACAGAGCCTGAGCGGTTTGTGCACCGCGAGCAGGGGCAGGCCCAGCGGGGCTGAGACACTGCCTGTACACAACAGTGTTATGTGTTTGCAGCATCCCTCAATCCCCACAGTGCAACTGAAAGAGTGAGCCTGAAAAAAAAAAAAGTGTCCACCACCACCCCCCTGTGTCAGGATGGAAATCAGACACTGAAGAGACCAGCAAACAGAAGAAGTTAAACAAAGGGAACCACCTTGAAACTGACCCCACACTGCCCACAACACCAGCGAAAGGGTCAGATGATATATCTTTACTATTTTTACAATCATTGTTTTTTTTTTTTTGTCTTTTCTTTTTCTTCTTCTTTTTTTTTTTTGGTTTGTTTTTTGTTGATGTTGTCTGGTTGTTTTTTCTTCTTTTTTTTTTCTTCGTTTTTTTCTAACTTTTTAAAAATGTTAAGTCCTTTATTTCTGCTTTAATTTTTATTTCTATAACCTACTATTACTTAAAAAAAGACCTATTTTTTTTTAAAGCAAATGCCATATATAGTCTTTGTGTGGTTGTTGTTGTTTTTTAATAATTCTTGTGGCTTTGTTTTTTTTTCTTTTTTGCTTTTTTCTTCTTCTTTTCTTTAATATTGTATTTTTGAAAATCCAACCTCTACTCTAGATTTTTAATCTTTGCTTTTTGGTTTTTGTTGTAAATTTTGTACATTAAAAAACCCAAACTTCACTACCCAATTTTACCTAAGAGCGAGATTAGTGGCTTGACCACTCTCTCCTCCTTTGGACTCTCTTTTTTCTCCACCAGGTGACCTCTGTCTCTTCCCCCCCCTTCTCTTCTCTACCCAACTCTGTGAATCTCTGTGTGTTCCAGATAGGGGAGAACACTTAAGGAACTGGTTACAGTCTGGATCTGTCTCTCTCCTTTTCATTTCCCTCTTTTATCCTCCTGGCTACCTCTGTCTACTTCCTCCCTCTCCTCTTCCCTGTATAACTCCATGAACACCTCTGAGCAGTCCAGACTGTGGAGCACACATAAGGAAGTGATTACTGGCTAGCTTGCTCTCTCCTCTTTTGATCCCACCTCATCTCATTCCAGCCACCTCTAACTATCCCCTCCCTCTTCTCTTCTGCATGTAACTCAGTGAACATCTCTGGGTGTTCCTCGAGGTAGAGAAACTTTTCATCTTTAACCTAGATGTTTTATCATCAGTGCTGTATAGATGGAGAAGTCTTGAGGCTACTGTAAAAATAAAACTGAAAACCAGAAGCAGGAGGCTTAAGTCCAAATCCTGAGAACATCAGAGAACTCTTGAATCCAGGGAACATTAATCAATAGGAGCTCATCAAACGCCTCCATACATACACTGAAACCAAGCACTACCCAAGGGCCAACAAGTTCCAGAGCAAGACATACCACACAAATTCTCCAGCAACACAGGAACACACCCCTGAGCTTCAATATACAGGCAGCTCAAAGTTACTCCAAAACTACTGACATCTCATAACCCATTACTGGCCACTCCATTGCACTCCAGAGAGAAGAAATCCAGCTCCACCAACCAGAACTACAACACAAGCCTCCCTAACCAAGAAACCTTGACAAGCCACTGATACAACCCTACCCACAGTGAGGAAACTCCATAGTAAAGAAAACTCCACAAATTCCCAGAATATAGAAAGGCCACCCCAAACGCAACAATATAACCAAGACAAAGAGACAGAGGAATACTCAGCAGGTAAAGGAACAGGAGAAATGCCCACCAAACCAAACAAAAGAAGAAGAGATAAGGAATCTACCTGAGAAAGAATTCCGAATACTGATAGTGAAAATGATCCAAAATCTTGAAATAAAAATGGAATCACAGATAAATAGCCTGGAGACAAGGATTGAGAAGATGCAAGAAAGGTTTAACAAGGACCTAGAAGAAATAAAAAAGAGTCAATATATAATGAATAATGCAATAAATGAGATCAGAAACACTCTGGAGGCAACAAATAGTAGAATAATGGAGGCAGAAGATAGGATTAGTGAAATAGAAGATAGAATGGTAGAAATAAATGAATCAGAGAGGAAAAGAGAAAAACGAATTAAAAGAAATGAGGACAATCTCAGAGACCTCCAGGACAATATGAAACGCTCCAACATTCGAATTATAGGAGTCCCAGAAGAAGAAGACAAAAAGAAAGACCATGAGAAAATCCTTGAGGAGATAATAGTTGAAAACTTCCCTAAAATGGGGAAGGAAATAGCCAACCAAGTCCAAGAAACCCAGAGAGTTCCAAATAGGATAAACCCAAGGCGAAACACGCCAAGACACATATTAATCAAATTAACAAAGATCAAACACAAAGAACAACTATTAAAAGCAGCAAGGGGAAAACAACAAATAACACACAAGGGGATTCCCATAAGGATAACAGCTGATCTTTCAATAGAAACTCTTCAGGCCAGGAGGGAATGGCAAGACATACTTAAAGTGTTGAACGAAAAAAACCTACAGCCCAGATTACTGTACCCAGCAAGGATCTCTTTCAAATACGAAGGAGAAATCAGAAGCTTTACAGACAAGCAAAAGCTGAGAGAATTCAGCACCACCAAACCAGCTCTCCAACAAATGCTAAAGGATATTCTCTAGACAGGAAACAAAAAGGGTGTATAAACCCGAACCCAAAACAATAAAGTAAATGGCAACGGGATCATACTTCTCAATAATTACCTTAAACGTAAATGGGTTGAATGCCCCAACCAAAAGACAAAGACTGGCTGAATGGATACAAAAACAAGACCCTTGTATATGCTGTCTACAAGAAACCCACCTCAAAACAAGGGACATAAACAGACTGAAAGTGAAAGGCTGGAAAAAGATATATCATGCAAATAGAGACCAAAAGAAAGCAGGAGTGGCAATACTCATAGCTGATAAAATAGACTTTAAAGCAAAGGCTGTGAAAAGAGACAAAGAAGGCCACTACATAATGATCAAAGGATCAATCCAAGAAGAAGATATAACAATTATAAATATATATGCACCCAACATAGGAGCACCGCAATATGTAAGACAAATGCTAACAAGTATGAAAGGGGAAATTGACAATAACACAATAATAGTGGGAGACTTTAATACCCCACTCACACCTATGGACAGATCAACTAACCAGAAAATTAACAAAGAAACGCAAACTTTAAATGATACAATAGACCAGTTAGACCTAATTGATATCTATAGGACATTTCACCCCAAAACAATGAATTTCACCTTTTTCTCAAGTGCTCACGGAACCTTCTCCAGGATAGATCACATCCTGGGACATAAATCTAACCTTGATAAATTCAAAAAAATCGAAATCATTCCAAGCATCTTTTCTGACCATAATGCATTAAGATTAGATCTCAATTACAGGAGAAAAACTATTAAAAATTCCAACATTTGGAGGCTGAACAATACGCTTCTGAATAACCAACAAATCACAGAAGAAATCAAAAAAGAAATCAAAATGTGCATAGAAATGAATGAAAATGAAAACACAACAACCCAAAACCTGTGGGACACTATAAAAGCAGTGCTAAGAGGAAAGTTCATAGCAATACAGGCATACCTCAGGAAACAAGAAAAAAGTCAAATAAATAACCTAACTCTACACCTAAAGCAACTAGAAAAGGAAGAAATGGAGAACCCCAGAGTTAGTAGAAGGAAAGAAATCTTAAAAATTAGGGCAGAAATAAATGCAAAAGAAACAAAAGAGACCATAGCAAAAATCAACAAAGCCAAAAGCTGGTTTTTTGAAAAGATAAATAAAATTGACAAACCATTAGCCAGACTCATCAAGAAACAAAGGGAGAAAAATCAAATCAATAAAATCAGAAATGAAAATGGAGAGATCACAACAGACAACACAGAAATACAAAGAATCATAAGAGACTACTATCAGCAATTATATGCCAATAAATTGGACAACGTGGAAGAAATGGACAAATTCTTAGAAAAATACAACTTTCCAAAACTGAACCAGGAAGAAATAGAAAATCTTAACAGACCCATCACAAGCACGGAAATTGAAACTGTAATCAGAAATCTTCCAGCAAACAAAAGCCCAGGTCCAGACGGCTTCACAGCTGAATTCTACCAAAAATTTCGAGAAGAGCTAACACCTATCCTACTCAAACTCTTCCAGAAAATTGCAGAGGAAGGTAAACTTCCAAACTCATTCTATGAGGCCACCATCACCCTAATACCAAAACCTGACAAAGATGCCACAAAAAAAGAAAACTACAGGCCAATATCACTGATGAACATAGATGCAAAAATCCTCAACAAAATTCTAGCAATCAGAATCCAACAACACATTAAAAAGATCATACACCATGACCAAGTAGGCTTTATCCCAGGAATGCAAGGATTCTTCAATATTCGCAAATCAATCAATGTAATTCACCACATTAACAAATTGAAAAATAAATGCCATATGATTATCTCAATAGATGCAGAGAAGGCCTTTGATAAAATTCAACATCCATTTATGATAAAAACTCTCCAGAAAGCAGGAATAGAAGGAACATACCTCAACATAATAAAAGCTATATATGACAAACCCACAGCAAACATTATCCTCAATGGTGAAAAATTGAAAGCATTTCCCCTAAAGTCAGGAACAAGACAAGGATGTCCACTTTCACCGCTACTATTCAACATAGTTCTGGAAGTTTTGGCCACAGCAATCAGAGCAGAAAAAGAAATAAAAGGAATCCAAATTGGAAAAGAAGAAGTAAAACTCTCACTGTTTGCAGATGACATGATCCTCTACATAGAAAACCCTAAAGACTCCACCAGAAAATTACTAGAGCTAATCAATGAATATAGTAAAGTTGCAGGATATAAAATCAACACACAGAAATCCCTTGCATTCCTATACACTAATAATGAGAAAGTAGAAAACGAAATTAAGGAAACAATTCCATTCACCATTGCAACGAAAAGAATAAAATACTTAGGAATATATCTACCTAAAGAAACTAAAGACTTATATATAGAAAACTATAAAACACTGATGAAAGAAATCAAAGAGGACACTAATAGATGGAGAAATATACCATGTTCATGGATTGGAAGAATCAATATAGTGAAAATGAATATATTACCCAAAGCAATCTACAGATTCAATGCAATCCCTATCAAGCTACCAGCGGTATTTTTCACAGAACTAGAACAAATAATTTCAAGATTTGTATGGAAATACAAAAAACCTCGAATAGCCAAAGCAATTTTGAGAAAGAAGAATGGAACTGGAGGAATCAACTTACCTGACTTCAGGCTCTACTACAAAGCCACAGTCATCAAGACAGTGTGGTACTGGCACAAAGACAGAAATATAGATCAATGGAACAAAATAGAAAGCCCAGAGATAAATCCACACACATATGGACACCTTATCTTTGACAAAGGAGGCAAGAATATACAATGGAGTAAAGACAATCTCTTTAACAAGTGGTGCTGGGAAAACTGGTCAACCACTTGTAAAAGAATGAAACTAGATCACTTTCTAACACCACACACAAAAATAAACTCAAAATGGATTAAAGATCTAAATGTAAGACCAGAAACTATAAAACTCCTAGAGGAGAACATAGGCAAAACACTCTCCGACATAAATCACAGCAGGATCCTCAATGATCCGCCTCCCAGAATACTGGAAATAAAAGCAAATATAAACAAATGGGATCTAATTAAAATTAAAAGCTTCTGCACAACAAAGGAAACTATAAGCAAGGTGAAAAGACAACCCTCTGAATGGGAGAAAATAATAGCAAATGAAGCAACTGACAAACAACTAATCTCAAAAATATACAAGCAACTTATACAGCTCAATTCCAGAAAAATAAACGACCCAATCAAAAAATGGGCCAAAGAACTAAATAGACATTTCTCCAAAGAAGACATACGGATGGCTAACAAACACATGAAAAGATGCTCAACGTCACTCATTATCAGAGAAATGCAAATCAAGACCACAATGAGATACCACTTCACACCAGTCAGAATGGCTGCGATCCAAAAGTCTGCAAGCAATAAATGCTGGAGAGGGTGTGGAGAAAAGGGAACCCTCTTACACTGTTGGTGGGAATGCAAACTAGTACAGCCACTATGGAGAACAGTGTGGAGATTCCTTAAGAAATTGCAAATAGAACTGCCTTACGACCCAGCAATCCCACTGCTGGGCATACACACCAAGGAAACCAGAATAGAAAGAGACACATGTACCCTAATGTTCATCGCAGCACTGCTTATACTAGCCAGGACATGGAAACAACCTAGATGTCCATCAGCAGATGAATGGATAAGAAAGCTGTGGTACATATACACAATGGAGTATTACTCAGCCATTAAAAAGAATACATTTGAATCAGTTCTAACTAGATGGATGAAACTGGAGCCGATTATACAAAGTGAAGTAAGCCAGAAAGAAAAAAACACCAATACAGTATACTAACACATATATATAGAATTTAGAAAGACGGTAATGATGACCCTGTATGTGAGACAGCAAAAGAAACACAGATGTGTAGAGTGGACTTTTGGACTCTGAGGGAGAGGGAGAGGGTGGGATGATTTGGGAGAATGGCATTGAAACATGTTTACTATCATGTAAGAAATGAATCGTCTATGTTCGATGCAGGATGCAGGATGTTTGGGGCTGGTGCACGGGGATGATCCGGAGGGATGATGATGGGTGCGAGGTGGGAGGGGGGTTCATGTTTGGGAGCTCATGTACACCCGTGGCGGATTCATGTCAATGTATGCCAAAACCAAAAAAAAAGAAAGAACCAGCACAGTTTTTTTGTCTGTGTGCTTAGCCACTCAGTTGTGTCTGACTCTTTGCAAACCACCAGACTGTAGCCGACCAGGCTCCTCTGTCCAAGGGGAAACTCCAGGCAAGAATACTAGAGTGGGTTGCCATGCCCTCCTCCAGGGGGTCTTCCCAACCCCGGATTGAACCCAGGTCTCCCGCACCGCAAGCAGATTCTTTACTGTCTGAGCCACCACGGAATGCTAAGGGGATGAGAACTGGCCCTTTGAAATGATCACCTAATAGACTATCACCCAGGGACTACCAGAGAAAAGTTAGTATCACAGTAATTGTACAAAACGACAGAACTTCATCTCAGAACTTTTGAGCAATGACCCTGCAGTCGACTGAGAGCCCACAGTGAGAACTGTCAGGCTAAGGAGCCCCTTCACTTACGCTTCTGGAATTGTATGCGCATGGCTGGGGACGGGGTGGACTTACACCAGAAAGGGAAGGATTTCCAGGCACCGTCAGCAGTCAACATGAATGAAGTTTCTGAGTGAGATGTGAGGGGTTCACACCACAGAAGACAGTCTCCCATCGATCCCTCTCAGCTCATCTTACCTGTAGCAGCCATTTCCAGGAAGCCTCGGGTAGAAATGGTGAGATGAGACGTATGTGCACTTCATACCGGGAGACTCGGGGGTTCACATTTTCCATATGAGGCCCTGGCCTCGGATCAGCAGATGGGACGTAGCTCAGCATCTACAGGGGTTAAGGGAAGGCACGGAGAATGACAGATCATCGCTTACTACAGAAGAGAGAGTCCTAGAGAGCCTTTGGTGTTGGTCTCATGGACTTCAGGATGGCTGTTAGGCTTGGGCTCCCCAATTCTTCCTGCTGCGGGTGCTGACACAAGTGAGAGGCATGGAGTGAGCCAGCTGTCACTTCAGGGCAGGGACATCCCAGGACCCCTTAAGAGTCAAGGGAAAGTCCACATGCCAATCCTGGGAGAAGCTCCCCTGGGACCCCACCTGTCTAGGTCCCGCCCCTGCTGTCCTCCTGGAGCCCAGATGTGCATGACCGGAAGTGATGTCCTCCTAAGCACACTGGGGAACGACGCCATCCTTGACAGTGTCGCTATCTCTGAGAGCTGCCATTGACGGTGGCCAGAGGGAGCGGTCCCAAGTGTCATCCGGTGTCAAGATCGGACATGACGTGAGTTACGAGTGCAGGGACACATCTCTGCACCCCGAATCCCTTTTCCCTCTGAAAAGAGGGGACCGCACAGCCTCCGGCCACCCTACCCATGCCCTCAGACCAGAGGATCCAGCATAGCTTTTAGGCCCCAAGACTATCCACTAACCCCTAGAGGGTCTCAGGAAAGAATGCCTCAGTCAGGCTCTGCTGGACCCCAGCTCCGCTCAGTAGAGGGAGAGCCATGAGCCCTGTGGATGGAAGGAGGAACCCTCGGGGGGAATGAGTGTCTGCATGCACCAGAACCGCAGCCATGTGTAATCCCCAACTCACTGCGATTTGGCTGCGGATCACTCGGGCAGCCGCCGGGCTGCTCTAAAGGCTCAGGAGCTCCCTCACTGCAACCTTGGACGTGGGACACTCAAAGAGGGGACTTTGGTCTGAGGGGCTGGCAGCTGGTCACTAGAGTGAGGATGTCAGGGTTAGGGAAGTCAGGATGAGGACCGTCCTCCCTGACAAATCGGCAACTCAAGACCTCCCTGTGGTCAGCGCTTCCTCCTGGCCAAACATCAGGAAGGCGGGCAGAGGTCTGAGAAGGGAGCTTGGAGCCTGGTTGTGAAGGGGAAACCATGAGACAGCAGAAAGAAGGTGTTGGGACCCTTCAGTGGGGGGCTGAGTACGCCCTGCTTTCCTTGTCTGGGGTCACAGGGAAGGTGGCAGCCTCAATTTCAGACAGGAGTGGGAACAGGCTGGATATGGGAGAGGGGCATTGGATATGGGGGTGTCTAGCACCTTTTTTCATCCTGACTCTGAATGTCAGCTGAGAGGACCTGCCTCCCCTGCCAGACCCCACTGCCCCTCCCCTGCCAGACCCCACTGTCCTACCCCTTCTAACGCCCATGCAGGACAGTCTGCTGCACCCCAGGGCTCACTCTCCCTTGCTACTCAGCAGTCTCAGGGGACAGGCTGACCAGGAGAACAGGAGCCCTGTGGGTCCTAGAGCACTGGCCTCCAGGACCTCTCAGAGGCGGCTTCCATTCAAGCCAGGGAGGACTCTCCTCAAAGCATGTCCTTGTCCCTCCTCCACGCGCCCCCCTTGCCTGCTTTCCTGCCTGCACTCCCACCTGCAGTCCCTGACCTGCTGTCAGCATGCCTCGGAGGCACAAGAACAAGTCCCATGCCCACGGGAAATGCCGTCAGGTCTGAGGGGACACTCAGGAGGCCCAGGCCAGTGCTGCTGCAGCCCCAAAGGAGGAATGCCCCTCCTCTCCCTCTTCTGCCCCTCAGGGTTCTCCCCCGGGCTCCCCTGCTGCTGGCGATCACCAGGAGCTTCAGGGAGCCATGGCCCCTAGCCCTCCTGATGCAGGGCCTTCCTGGGCAGGATCTGATGAAGGTGCCCTGGGCCCAGAGGAGGAAAGTGCAAGTGCTTCCCAGGCAGCCCCTGCCACTCAGAGCACTCGCAAAGATCCTCTGGCCAGGAAGGCCAGGATACTGGTGGAGTTCCTGCTGGAGAAGTACACCAAGAAGGAGCCCATCACGCAGAACGTCCTGACGAAAATCGTCAGCAGGAAGTACAGGCAGCACTTCCCTGAGATCCTCAGTACAGTCCGTGAGCACGTGGAGCTGGTCTTTGGCCTGGAGATGAAGGACGTCGACCGTAGCAGGAACATCTACACCCTCATCAGCAAGCTCAACCTCGGGGGACACGATTGTCCAAGTGGGGTGGGGGTGCTGCCCAAGACTGGTCTCCTCATGGTGCTCCTGGGGGTCATCTTCATGAATGGTAACCGCGCCACCGAGGAGGAGATCTGGGAATTCCTCAGTATGTTGGGGATCTATGCTGGGAGGAGGCACTGGATCTTTGGGGAGCCCAGAAGGCTCATCACCAAAGATCTGGTGCAGAGGAGTACCTGAACTACCGCCGGTGCCCAATAGTGATCCTCTGCGCTACGAGTTCCTGTGGGGCCCGAGAGCTTGTGCTGAGACCAGTAAGATGAAGGTACTGGAGGTTCTAGCCAAGTTCCACGGTAGGGTCCCTAGTTCCTTCCCAGACCTCTATGACGAGGCTCTGAGAGATCAGGCGGAGAGAGCAGGGCTGAGAGGTGCGGCCAGGGCTCCAACCATGGCTGAGGCCAGTGCCCCTTCCAGGGCCAAGTCCTGCAGCTCCTCCCACATCTAGGGAGGGGGCAGGGCACTTTGTTCCCATTGTGTTGGAAGAGAGCAGTCAGGCTCCTAAATACTGCAGAGTAGTAGGGGTGGAGGGAACAAAACCCGATATCTTCTTACAGTTTTAAATGGGAAGCCCGTTTAGATCTAGCTTAACAAAATATACATCTGTTTTCTTGTATTCATGAGAAATACCTAATGAACAATGATTTAAATTAGAAACATAAAGAGGTGAAGGAGGTGTTTAGTATTTTCAAATGTTCCTACATTGGATAAGGTTTATTGTGCTTCAGAATTCAAATGTANCGGAGAGAGCAGGGCTGAGAGGTGTGGCCAGGGCTCCAACCATGGCTGAGGCCAGTGCCCCTTCAGGGCCAAGTCCTGCAGCTCCTCCCACATCTAGGGAGGGGGCAGGGCACTTTGTTCCCATTGTGTTGGAAGAGAGCAGTCAGGCTCCTAAATACTGCAGAGTAGTAGTGGTGGAGGGAACAAAACCTGTATCTTCTTACAGTTTTAAATGGTAAGCGAGTTTGGATCTAGTTTAACAAAATATACATCTGTTTTCTTGTATCCATATGAGAAATACCTAATGAACAATGATTTAAATTAGAAAGGTAAAGAGGTGAAGGAGGTGTTTTGCATTTTCAAATGTTCCTACATTGGATAAAGTTTATTGTGCTTCAGAATTCAAATGTATGAATCCTATAAATCATAGTTTCTAGCTGTTTTAATGTTTTAACAGTTTGAGTATTTGTAAAACACACTGAAAGTACTGAATACATTGTTCACAAAGCAAACAAGATAACATGACATTAGAAGAGAATGCTTCTTGCAAAGCAGTCAAGCTTCTAAAGAGTGCGTGGTAGTAGGGGGTAGATCACATTTATTTCCATCATATTTCTCCGTCTGTTTCACGTGAGTAACTTCTACATATTATTTGTTTCTGTGTTTTTCAAGTATTTTTACTTCTAAGAGGTTGTTTTTCTTCAGAGTATTACTTTGGTAATGGTACTGCTATTATATTCACTAGTGTTTTTAAAGTCTTAAAGGTACAGTTTTGGTAGACATAAAACAAATTCGGGAGCCATCTATATTGTCTTTCTGATCTGCAAGTAGGTAACATAGCACTGCAAGAGTGATTTTCATGCTAATGTGAAAGAAGACCACAGAAACTATTGAGAAACAAAAAGAAAATGAAAAAAGAACAGAGTAAAAAGTCTTTAACATGCGGTTTTACTTATTTCTTTTAAACGTCCTTTTAGTAAAAATAAAAAATACTTGGACTTCTTTAGCTCCTTTAAGAATATTTGTTTTGTCCTAATTCACTGCATATTCTCTGCTCTCCTGGATTAAAAATAAACTCAGACAGGAAGGTGGCATTTGAGGGGTTCATAGTAATCATACCTTCCACTTATTAGAAACCAATACTTCTTCATCCGTATGCCACTGCTTTATAATTTCTAGCCTTTTTAATGTTTTAAAAGTTTGGGTAATTGTAAAACACACTGAAAGTACTGAATATATTGTTCACAATGCAAACAAGATAACATGACATTAGAAGAGAATGTTTCTTGAAGAGCCGTCAAACTCCTAAAGAGTGCGTGGTAGTAGGGGTTAGATCACATTTATTTCCATCATATTTCTCTGTCTGTTTTACGCGAGTAACTTCTACATTTTATTTGTTTCCTTTTTATCAAATATTTTTACTTCTAAGAGGTTGTTTTTCTTCAGAGTATTAGTTTGGTAATGATACTGCTGTTAAATTCACTACTGGTTTAAAAGTTTTAAAGGTACAGTTTTGGTAGATATAAAAGAAATTCGGGAGCCATCTATATTGTCTTTCTGATCTGCAAGTAGGTAACATAGCACTGCAAGAGTGATTTTCATGCTAATGTGAAAGAAGACCACAGAAACTATTGAAAAACAAAAAGAAAATGGAGAAAAGAATAGAGTAAAAAGTCTTTAACTTGTGGTTTTACTTATTTCCTTTAAACTTTCTTTTAGTAAAAATAAAAAATACTTTGACTTATTCAGCTCTTTTAAGAATATTTGCTTGTTTTGTCCTAATTCACTGTATATTCTCTGCTCTCTCTTGGATTAAAAATAAACTCAGATGGGAAGGTGGTATTTGAGGCTGCTGCTGCTGCTGCTAAGTCACTTCAGTCGTGTCCGACTCTGTGTGACCCCGTAGACAGCAGCCCACCAGGCTCCCCTGTCCCTGGGATTCTCCAGGCAAGAACACTGGAATGGATTGCCATTTCCGTCTCCAGTGTATGAAAGTGAAACGTGAAAGTGAAGTCACTCAGTCGTGTCCGACTTGCAGCGACCCCATGGACTGCAGCCTACCAGGCTCCTCCATCCATGGGATTTTCCAGGCAAGAGTACTGGAGTGGGGTGCCATCACCTTCTCTGATAGTAATCATAACTTCCACTTATTACAAACCAATACTTCTTCATCAGTATGCCACTGCTTTATATGTAGTACATGCATTCCAGCATTCATGCAGGATTGGATTTAGCAGACTCCATTTGTGCATAGATAACTTGCCAATTCCTCAAGTTCACAGATTAGATTATTCCCCCATCTGGATTAGTGCAGAGCCCACAACATGCCACTTCTCCCAGCCTAAGCAAGATATCATGTCTTTTCATTCANATGCAGGATTGGATTTAGCAGACTCCATTTGTGGATAGATAACTTGCCAATTCCTCAAGTTCACAGATTAGATTATTCCCCCATCTGGATTAGTGCAGAGCCCACAACATGCCACTTCTCCCAGCCTAAGCAAGATATCATGTCTTTTCATTCATTTTTCCTCTAAATACTCCAAAAAATGTGTCTCTTTGGGTATATGGGGCCTGTCCCAAAGAAATGTTTTGGAATAAAGTTTAAAAAATGCTGATAAATGAATGGCATGAAAGAAGACAAAACTACTCAGGGGCAAGGTGGTCATGAACACATGCAATGTCAGATACCCTGAAAAGATCAATATACCCTCATTTATCCTTCCTGATTCTCAGGGACATAAAAGCCTTAGCTTAAGCACTGTGTCCTCAGGTCAATGGATGGGAGAGTCCCAGCTTCTGATAGTTATCAAGGGGAAGATTTTAAAACAGTAGTGAAGTGAAATGAAGTCGCTCAGTCGTGTCCGACTCTTTGCGACCCCATGGACTGTAGCCTACTAGGTAGGCTCTTCTGTCCATGGGATTTTCCAGGCAATAGTCCTGGAGTGGATTGCCATTTCCTTCTCCAGGGGATCTTCCCAACCCAGGGATCAAAATCCTGAATTGTAGACAGACGCTTTACCAAAACAGTAGGGGTCCCACAAACTATATCCTGCTTCTTGCCTTGTGTGGTCATGGGGAGAGCAGTCTGTCTGAGGTGCACCTTCCTTTCCTGCAGGCCAAGGGTGGAGGGGTTCTCAGGGAGCTGAGCGCCTTGCTCTTGCGGCAGCAGCTCCAATTGTGCCCAAGTAGGAGATCCTAATAGGCCTTCATAGGATTTACAGTGAGGACAGTGGGTGCTGAAGAGTGGGCCCCCCCCCATAACAAGGGGGACGGCACGGAGGAACAGGCAAGTGTAGCCAGGGAGTAGCTCTCTCACCTCCCAGTCTGTTGTCTTAAGAATGTGAAAGCCTTGGCCACAGGCCAGCTGATTCAGCCAGTAGAGGGTGGATTCCCATATGCTACCGGAAGTCAAGGTAAGAAACCTGATCTGAAACTGGGGGACCACTGACTCCAGAAGAGAGTGGAGCCCTAGAATGTTCTTCTCCTCAGAAGGCCCCAGTAGCTTTGCACACATCTGGTTCATCCTGTCTTCCAATCCAAAACTTGCAAGAAAGTAATGCCTTTTTTCTGAGGACCACAGCCTCAGGTGAGTGGAGGCTGCAGTCTGGGTCTGGTCAGGAGTGAGGATGAGGTCCCTGAACGAGGGGCAAGAGGACCACTCAGCTCAGAACAGGGGAGACTGTGGAGGCCCACTCCTGATGTCAGCCCTATGAGACCCAGGAGAAAGCTTTCTGGCTGAAGTGCTTCTCTTTCTGCTGCAGGGGTCTCAGGGAGGTGAGAGCCTTGGTCTACTGGGAGAAGCCTCCCTTCAGTACAGAGTGGAAACTAGTGACTCCAAATGAGGATAAAGGGACTAGACTTAGAATACAGCCCTGCCGCTCTACACCTTGGACTGGCAAATTTGGGAACGTGGACATGATGCACCCCACACATTTCCTTTTAGAGCATCTCAGGACGTGAGGCGCTGGGGCTCAGGGGTCAACCTCAGGGGGAACTCCAGGTCATGCCAAGAGTCAAGTAGAGGACCATGAGGACTAGAGGAACCGCTCACACTATACCACTTCTATAGAATCCCTCCCCTAGGGTCAGCCACGAGTGACCACAGGTTGGCAGCCCTCACATCCTCTGAGGTGGTCTCAGAGAATTTAAGGCTGTAGCATGAGAGGGCAGGTCTCTTTAGGAGATGGGAAGTCAGTGTGAGGACCTGGAGAGAGGACAGTGATAGTGAAAGGAGGGAGGAAATACAGGTCTTCCTAGGAGCCCGACTGAGGACAGGTGCAGGCAGCCATCAGAAGGCCTCCATTTCCAGTCCCAGCTTTCTGTCCTGAGAGACCACAGGTAGATGTGGTAAGTTAGGCAACCATTGCTTTCTTCCACTGGGTCTCAGTCTGTTGTGGGCCTTACTCTGAGCACATGTCCTCAGTAAAGAGACAGGAGCTGCAAGACCTCCCAGCAGTTCCCAGAGGACACATGGTCATTTCTCCAGAGGAGCTTCAGGTAACCCTTGATGTGGCGGGGAGGACAGTTCTTTCACACGTGGGTCAGCTACTCTGTGCAGACTGATCTCCCTGGGCCTTTGTCCTTCCAATCCTCCATGGTAAAGGGAATTGAAGGAAGGCCCCAAACCAAGTGACGTGCCCCTCCCCTCAAGTCCTTGCTAGGAAAGTTTACCTTTGATGTTTCTGCNCTCCTCAGAAGTTCCCAATAGCTTTTCACACCTCTGGTTCATCCTGTCTTTCAATCCAGAACTTCCAAGAAAGTAATGCTTTTTTCTGAGGAGCAGAGCCTCAGGTGAGTGGAGGGCACAGTCTGGGTGTGGTCAGGAGTGAGGATGAGGTCCCAGAATGAGGGGCAAGAGGACCACTCAGCCCAGAACAGGGGAGCCTGTGGAAGCCCACTCCTGATGTCAGCCCTATGAGACCCAGGAGAAAGCTTTCTGGCTGAAGTGCTTCTCTTTCTGCTGCAGGGGTCTCAGGGAGGTGAGAGCCTTGGTCTACTGGGAGAAGCCTCCCTTCAGTACAGAGTGGAAACCAGTGACTCCAAATGAGGATAAAGGGACTGCACCTAGAATACAGCCCTGCCCCTCTACACCTCGCACTGAAAAAATTTGGGAACGTGGACATGATGCACCCCACACATTTCCTTTTAGAGCATCTCAGGACGTGAGGCGCTGGGGCTCAGGGGTCAACCTCAGGGGGAACTCCAGGTCATGCCAAGAGTCAAGCAGAGGACCATGAGGACTAGAGGAACCACTCACACTATACCACTTCCATAGAATCCCTCCCCTAGGGTCAGCCACGAGTGACCACAGGTTGGCAGCCCTCACATCCTCTGAGGTGGTCTCAGAGAATTTAAGGCTGTAGCATGAGAGGGCAGGTCTCTTTAGGAGATGGGAAGTCAGTGTGAGGACCTGGAGAGAGGACAGTGATAGTGAAAGGAGGGAGGAAATACAGGTCTTCCTAGGAGCCCGACTGAGGACAGGTGCAGGCAGCCATCAGAAGGCCTCCATTTCCAGTCCCAGCTTTCTGTCCTGAGAGACCACAGGTAGATGTGGTAAGTTAGGCAACCTAGTTTCTTGAATGTTGAGTTTCTAGACAGAATTTCTTTTTTAGACAGAGTTTCTAGACAGGTTTTCACTCTCTTCTTTCACTTTCATCAAGAGGCTTTTTAGTTTCTTTTCGATTTCTGGCATAAGGGTAGTGCCATCTACATATCTGAGGTTATTGAAATTTCTCCCAGCAATCTTGATTCTAACTTGTGCTTCATTCAGCTTGGCATTTCGCATAATGTACTCTGCATACAAGTTAAATAAGCAGGGTGACAATATACAGTCTGATGTACTCCTTTCCCAATTTGTCATCAGTCCATTGTTCCATGTCCATTTCTAACTGTTGCTTCCTGACCTGTATACAGATTTCTCAGCAGGTAGGTTAGGTGGTCTGGTATTCCCGTCTCTTAAGAATTTTCCACATTCTATTGTGATCCACACAGTCAAAGGCTTTAGGTTAGTCAATAAAGCAGAAGTAGATGCTTTTCTGGAATTCTCTTGCTTTTTCTATGATCCAATGCTGCTGCTGCTTCTGCTAAGTCGCTTCAGTCGTGTTTGACTCTGTGCGACCCCATAGACAGCAGCCCACCAGGGTCTGCCGTCCTTTGGATTCTCCAGGCAAGAACACTGGAGTGGGTTGCCATTTCCTTCTCCAATGCATGAAAGTGAAAAGTGAAAGTGAAGTTGCTCAGCCATGTCTGACTCTTTGCTACCACATGGATTGCAGCCTACCAGGCTCTTGCGTCCGTGGGATTTTCCAGGCAAGAATACTTCCCAGGCAAGAGTACCTATGATCCAATAGATGTTGGCAATTTGATCTCTGTTTCCTCTGCCTTTTCTAAATCCAGCTTGAACATCTGGACAGTCTTGATTCATGTACTATTGAAGCCTAGCATGGAGAATTTTGAGCAGTACTTTGCTAGCATGTGAGATGAGTGCAATTGTGCGGTAGTTTGAACATTCTTTGGCATTGCCTTTCTTTGGGATTGGAATGACAGCTGACCTTTTCCAGTCCTGTGGCCACTGCTGAGTTTTCCAAATTTACTGGCATATTAAGTGTAGCACTTTAAGCATCATCTTCCAAGATTTGCAAAAGCTCACCTGGAATTCCATCACCTCCAGTAGCTTTGTTTGTAGTGATGCTTCCTAAGGCCACCTTGACTTCACATTCCAGGATGTCTGTCTCTAGGTGAATGATCACTTCATCGTGGTTATTGGATCATTATGATCTTTTTAGTATAGTTCTTTTGTGTATTCATGCCACCTATTCTAAATAGCTTCTGCTTCTGTCAGGTCCACACCATTTCTGTCCTTTTTGTGCCCAATATTGCATGAAATGTTCCCTTGGTATCTCTAATTTTTTGAAGAGAATCTAGTCTTTCCCATTCTATTGTTTTCCTCTATTTCTTTGGACCGATCACTTAGGAAGGCTTTCTTATCTCTCCTTGCTATTCTTTGGAACTCTGCATTCAGATGGATATATCTTTCCTTTTCTCCTTTGCCTTTGCTTCTCTCCTTTTCTCAGCTATTTGTAAGGATTCGTCAGACAACCATTTTGCCTTTCTGAATTTCTTTTTCTTGGGGATGGTTTTGATCACCATTTCCTGTACAATGCTGCAAACCTCCGTCCATAGTTATTCAGTCACTGTGTCTTCCAGATCTAATCCCTTGAATATATTTGTCACCTCCACTGTATAATCATAAGGGATTTCATTTAGGCCCTACCTGAATGACCTAGGGCTTTCCCCTACTTGCTTCAAATTGAGCCTGAATTTTACAATAAGGAGTCTATCATCTGAGCTACGGTCAGCTCCCAGTCTTGTTTTTGCTGATGGTAAACAGATTTTTCACCTTTGACTGCAAAAAATATAATCAATCTGAATTTGTTATTGACCATCTGGTGATGTTCATGTGTAGAGTCTTCTCTTGTGTTGTTGGAAGAGGGTGTTTGCTATGACCAGTGCATTCTCTTGGCAACACTGTTAGCCTTTGCCCTGCTTCAATTTGGAGTTCAAGGACAAACTTGCTCTTACTCCAGGTATCACTTGACTTCCTACTTTTGCATTCNGTGTAGAGTCTTCTCTTGTGTTGTTGGAAGAGGGTGTTTGCTATGACCAGTGCATTCTCTTGGCAACACTGTTAGCCTTTGCCCTGCTTCAATTTGGAGTTCAAGGACAAACTTGCTCTTACTCCAGGTATCACTTGACTTCCTACTTTTGCATTCCAACCCTCTATGATGAAAAGGACATATTTTCTTGGTTTTAGTTCTAGATGGTCTCGTAGATCATCACAGAATTTCAGTTTCTTTGGCATTAATGGTTGGGACGTAGACTTGGATTACTGTTGTATTGAATGGTTTGCCTTGGAAACGAACAGAGATCATTCTGTTCTTTTTGAGATTACACCCAAGTACTGCATTTCAGACTCTTTTGTTGACTATGAAGCTATTCCATTTCTTTTTTTAAGATTCTTGCCCACAGTAGTAAATATAATGGCCATCTGAATTAAATTGGCTCATTCCCATCCATTTTAGTTCACTGATTACTAAAATGTTCATGTTCACTCTTGCCATCTCCTGTTCGACCACTTCCAACTTACTTTGATTCATGGACCTAACATTCAGGTTCCTATGCAATATTGTTCTTACAGCATCGGAGTTTACTTTCATCACCAGTCACATCCACCACTGGGTATTGCTTTCACTTTGGCTCTGTCTCTTCATTGTTTCTGGAATTATTTCTCCACTCTTCTCCAGTAGCATATTGGGCACCTACTGACCTGGGGTGTTCCTCTTTCAGTGTCATATCTTTTTGTCTTTTCATACTGTTCATGGGGTTCTCAAGGCAAGAATACTGAAGTGATTGGCTTTTCCCTTCTCCAGTGGACCATGTTTTGTCAGAACTCTCCACCATGACGTGTCTGTCTTTGTGCTGATACATGGCTTCATTGAGTTAGACAAGGCTGTGATCCATGTGATCAGCTTGGTGAGTTTTGCGATTGTGGTTTTTATTCTGTCTGCCCTTTGATGAATAAGATTAAGAGGCTTGTGGAAGCTTCCTGATGGGAGGGACTGGCTGTGGCAATACTAAGTGACTCATACTAAGTGGCAAATATTTGTGACTCATACTAAGTGGCAAATAAATTAAATTTTGTTGCAGGTGTTGAAAGTGTCCAGGGAAAGGAGGTCTGAGGCCTCTGAGGCAAAACTCTGTTTTCCTTTCCTTTCCAGAGTTATGGACTTGGCAGGATAGACATTGCTGGTAGACTGTTTGCACAATTTTCTTCCTACCAGTGTCTATAATTTGAGTCATCTTAACTGATGGTCAGGAAAAGAGTTGCTAGAAAGCTGGGAGGAACCAAGGGGTCATCTTGAAGTTCTCATAGCTCCAACTATTTGTTTCATTTAAAGCTATTGTTTACCCACTTACTTTCTCCAATTTGGGAGCTGACTGGTGCCATATTAAATAGACATCTGGATAGCAAAAGTCTGGCAATGAAAGCTCAATTTTTTGGCAGAAGCAAAATGGACTTTATCTACATGTGCCACAGTGTTCACAGATTCTTTTATTGTTGCTGCCTGTACATAAAAGTCAGCTTCAGTGTTTCTCTGATACTTGGGTTTAGTCCTTTTAGTGTGAGCTTCAATTTTGATGACAGAAACATTCTACTACAGGACATATAAGACTTCCAAAAGTTTATAATAATTCCTGAAACACTTATAATACACACCTATACAAGTCTGAAAGTGTGAGTTGCTCAGTTGTGTCTGACTCTTTGCGACCCCTTGCACTGTAGCCCACCAGGCTTCTCTGTCCATGGAATTCTCCAGGTAAGAATACTGGAGTAGGTAGCCATTCCCTTCTCCAGGGGATGTTCCTGTTCCAGAGATCAAAGTCAGATCTCTGGCACTGCAGGCAGATTCCTTACTGTCTGAGCCACCTGGTGAGCCAGACACAACGTAAAAAAGGCTTAACATTACTTCTTACTTGGCAATGCTTCCCATGTAATTTAACATAACCAATATTCTTAATTAGTTTAATATCTCTCTTTTTATAAGGAGAGAGAACAAATCTTTGAGGTATTTCAGGGGCCCTCTGAAATAATGTATACCTCAAAGCTACTTCTAAGTCAAAAAGACATGTAGAATTTGATTTGGAAGAAGCTTGTCAAAAATATCAAAGAGGCTTTAAAATATTTGGTCACATAGATCACTGGGAAAAAATGCTTAGCTATCCATTTAACCAAAATAAGAATTAAAGACTTCATAGGCAAATATAAGTTATATGGTTCTGAATAAAATTTAGCTCTTTTAACATCCAGAGGACTAGGTTTACTTAAGCAATCATGTTCTGATAAAGATAAAAACAAGATACTATATATATATATATATGGTCAGATTCCTTCAAAGTAAAGAAAAACTTTCATAATTTCTTCTTACCAAGAACAAACCTATAGAAAAAAGACAGCTTGTCCTTTGAACAGAGATAAACCAAATTCCAATTTTATACCAGGTTACTTTTGTTACTTAAACTCATTTATTTAAGTTGATTCCAATTTTATTTATTCCTGACCACACATAAAATTCCTTTCCAAAGATTTATTTTTTCACAAAACTTATAATTTTCTATGCCCATTTTAGTTTGTGCCTTGTTTTCTTTCTAATTTGGGAATAACCAGCCTTACAAAAAACTACTTTCTTTTTCCTTAACAAAAACATCTCCATACCATATAACTTTTATTACCACCAAACATTCTATTTTTGTTATTATATTCAGTAGCTTTAACTACATATTAAACTTCTTAATCATTTTAATTTTAATTTTTTATTGAAAATAAAGAAGTAAACAATTCTTAATTGTATTAATATTTTGTGGCTCAGCAAACTTAAAAATACACTTTATAATTTCTAGAAATATATAGAATAATCTTTCAATAAAGCATGAGGTACATTTATTAATAAACCAAAACATACTTAGTCTCTTGTAGTAAGAGGTGAAATATATGCAAATTTAGACTTGTTCAACAATTAATGTTTTAGTATTTTATCTTATTTGGAAATGACTAGACAGTCAACAAATTTTCATCACTTAATTTAACTTAACAAAACTCTCGGAGAAGGCAATGGCAGCCCCAAAGAGATTTAGGAAACAATTTGAGTAGACGTATCACAAAACGATTATCGTTAAAAAGTTCACCTAAAAACTCCCATCTCATTTATATCTATTTACTACTTTTGTTCTTAATAATCATACTTAGATAACTCATGAAAATCTCATTAAAGCATTTAGTCATTATCTTAAGACCTTTTTTGGGGGGGATAAAATAGTACTTTATTTATTTATTTTAAAATCTCAAGTAGTATATGTTTAAAGAGGTCCCTTTTTTAAAAATACTACAGACTGAGCTAACCCAGACTCATTCTCAGGTGCTGTGACCTGTATTAACATTTGAAATACATGATAGAATTTATAACTTCAAGGGGCAGAGAAAGAAAATGTGTTTTCTCCTTGGAGTTTTGGAGCATATTTGTCTATTATCATAAGTGTTTGAGAAATTACTATTAATTTCTTCCTTAAGTAAAGGAAAATTTTACTCTAATACCCTAATTATTTATAATATCTACAAGCATTTTAGTAGGGATGGGCAAAGCCTTGGGACTTGTCAAGTTAGGTGTGTTTTGACTTGCTTCTAGAATTGTATTTCTGATTTTATATTTTCAAGACAAAGACAATTGTTTCTGTTAGCCCTTGGCTGCAGCTGATTTGTTCTGAGATTATGTGTAGGAGGTCCTGAATATTTACTGAGGAAGCAGGGTTATTTTTAAGAAGGAAAATTTTGTTGGATTTTTGTTTAAGTTCTTTCATCATAATAAGGAATGTCTTAAGGGCAGTCATTATAATTTTTTTTCTTTCAATTTGATCCTCACATAAGGATCAATATGACAGATGTTTATGATGACAGCTCCCACAAAATGTTTTCCTTTTAAATACAGCCAACTTAAAGGATTCCTCATCTGGCCATTGGCAAGTAAGCTCTTATATTAATTTCAAACAGCAACTCAAACCAGTAAGGTTTTTTTCTTTTAACTGCTTAATCAAAGATGCAAGAAACATATTACAAGAGAGTATTTAGCCCTCACAAGATCCAGAAAGTTCATTCCCAGAGTTAGTCAAAAAAGTAAAAGCCTTTTTTGTTGCTACAGGTGGTATGAATGATGTAGTGAAAACAAGCCCTCTAGTGTCCCACAAAATGTGGGGCACTCCAGCCATAAGCTCACTAATTCATGACACCAGGCAGGCACTACTGGCATGAGGCTTTCCAGTGCTAACAAGAAACACAAGCTGAGATGACAAATGCCCCTTGTGGACCAGGACCCCCTATGACAAACCCCCCTGAAAGCTGGCCCAATCAGACAAAGGGAGTGCTGCTGGTGACTTCATGTCTTGGAACTCCAGTCTATTCAACAAGCCACCAGATATACCCCAGTAAATGTACCTCCTGGATGGCAGAGATCAGACAGAATATTCTCGCTGGACAAAATGATGAGCTCTCAAGATATAAAAGAAGATGGAAGGTATAATCTCATCTGCTTTCTACTTATGGGAACCACAGCAAAGTTTCTCTAAATAGATGCAGGTCTGATGAGAATTGCTAACTCACCAGTCTGTGAGGCTGGCTTGAACAGCAGGCTTATAGAGCCTATCCCTGCTGTACTGCCCTATGGTTCTTTCTCCTTATGACAAATGACACAACAAACAAAGTAAAACAGTGACCATGTTTGAGAAGAAAAGAATCCCTAAGTTTCCCTAAGTCCAAGGAACTAGCTACACAAATATTATCTCCTGCTAATCTAAATTTAGAGAGAAAAAAAGGGACTCTGACTACTTTCCCTCGCATCAGACCTTGAAGGCAGAGCTCTGGGAGACTGACATGATAAGACATCTTACCTCCTGTGGCCTTTGTCAGATGTCCCAGGATCTCTCAGGAGCAGCAGTCTCAGGATGAGAAACCTCCTGGCTGGCTTGCCAACTGTCAGGGAGGGAGAAATTTATGCCTCTATGCCTCTTGGAAGTTCACAGTTCAATTAAGAAGGAAAATTTTGTTGGATTTTTGTTTAAGTTCTTTCATCATAATAAGGAATGTCTTAAGGGCAGTCATTATAATTTTTTTTCTTTCAATTTGATCCTCACATAAGGATCAATATGACAGATGTTTATGATGACAGCTCCCACAAAATGTTTTCCTTTTAAATACAGCCAACTTAAAGGATTCCTCATCTGGCCATTGGCAAGTAAGCTCTTATATTAATTTCAAACAGCAACTCAAACCAGTAAGGTTTTTTTCTTTTAACTGCTTAATCAAAGATGCAAGAAACATATTACAAGAGAGTATTTAGCCCTCACAAGATCCAGAAAGTTCATTCCCAGAGTTAGTCAAAAAAGTAAAAGCCTTTTTTGTTGCTACAGGTGGTATGAATGATGTAGTGAAAACAAGCCCTCTAGTGTCCCACAAAATGTGGGGCACTCCAGCCATAAGCTCACTAATTCATGACACCAGGCAGGCACTACTGGCATGAGGCTTTCCAGTGCTAACAAGAAACACAAGCTGAGATGACAAATGCCCCTTGTGGACCAGGACCCCCTATGACAAACCCCCCTGAAAGCTGGCCCAATCAGACAAAGGGAGTGCTGCTGGTGACTTCATGTCTTGGAACTCCAGTCTATTCAACAAGCCACCAGATATACCCCAGTAAATGTACCTCCTGGATGGCAGAGATCAGACAGAATATTCTCGCTGGACAAAATGATGAGCTCTCAAGATATAAAAGAAGATGGAAGGTATAATCTCATCTGCTTTCTACTTATGGGAACCACAGCAAAGTTTCTCTAAATAGATGCAGGTCTGATGAGAATTGCTAACTCACCAGTCTGTGAGGCTGGCTTGAACAGCAGGCTTATAGAGCCTATCCCTGCTGTACTGCCCTATGGTTCTTTCTCCTTATGACAAATGACACAACAAACAAAGTAAAACAGTGACCATGTTTGAGAAGAAAAGAATCCCTAAGTTTCCCTAAGTCCAAGGAACTAGCTACACAAATATTATCTCCTGCTAATCTAAATTTAGAGAGAAAAAAAGGGACTCTGACTACTTTCCCTCGCATCAGACCTTGAAGGCAGAGCTCTGGGAGACTGACATGATAAGACATCTTACCTCCTGTGGCCTTTGTCAGATGTCCCAGGATCTCTCAGGAGCAGCAGTCTCAGGATGAGAAACCTCCTGGCTGGCTTGCCAACTGTCAGGGAGGGAGAAATTTATGCCTCTATGCCTCTTGGAAGTTCACAGTTCATGTATTGCTGAAGCCTGGCTTGCAGAATTTTGAGCATTACTTTACTAGCATGTGACATGAGTGCAATTGTGCAGTAGTTTCAGCATTCTCTGGCACTGCCTTTCTTTGGGATTGGAATGAAAACTGACCTTTTCCAGTCCTGTGGCCACAACTGAGTTTTCCAAATTTGCTGGCATATTGAGTGCAGCACTTTCACAGCATCATCTTTCAGGATTTGAAACAGCTCAACGGGAATTCCATCACCTCCACTAGCTTTGTTCATAGTGATGATTTCTAAGGCCCACTTGACTTCACATTCCAGGATGTCTGACTCAAGATGAGTGATCACACCATTGTGATTATCTGAGTCATCTCTTCGCATGAGGTGGCCAAAGTATTGGAGTTTCAGCTTTAGCATCATTCCTTCCAAAGAACAGAGTCATACAAGATAGGGTTTATCAAATTTATTTGGCAGATGAAGAACTTGCATTATTCTCATATTCACAAGGTGGTAAGTAACAGAGCTAGACTAGACTCCTGGTCTGAACTTCTCTAGGGCACACTCTTTTCTACCACTCCCACACTGAAGTTGACCTTGTGTAATTTTACTCACTTTTCTTCTCTCTATTCTGGAATATATCTCAGGTGATTGAAGGAACAATAAAAATAAAAAGCAGTGTGTGCTCAAAGTACTGGATTGAAATACATAACCAGGGCAATAAGAAAACCCAAATAATGAGGGGTATGAATAATGAAAAGAAGGTACTACTTGGTAACAATATGATCATTTATGTGTGCAGTGTCAGTTAACCATGAAATGGGGGTGGGGGGTGGGTCTCATGAAATTATCAGACTCAGCCCGTTTCTGTAGTATGCAAGTCTCATAGAACAGAAGTTGTATCGGAAGCCAAATCTGGGTGGTAAAGGGAAGAAATAAATCAGCATGTTTTTTGCTTTTCTCTCTGAAAACTCAACTCCTGTCTAAGTCCTCTACGTGGCACTTCAGCTTCCCTATCTTACATCATTCCAGGGGCACAGACCCATTGCCCTTAAGACTCACAGTGGAGATAGTACTTAAGAGTTTGCATGGATGTGGCTTTTACAAAGAAGCCATTCATTAAAGAGACAGGAGCTGAGACAGGACTAGGGTGCAGGACTACTGAGGAGAACACCACCCGATCGTTTAGGGAGTCCTGCAGGGACAACCCTGTACCTACTCTTAGACCTGTGCCATCAGGCAGCTTCCTGCAAGGAAGGTCTCAAGTAGGTGAGGATCTCGTTGTAAGGCCAGTGACAGAAGGAGTGCCCAAGATCCTGAAAGGAGTGTAATTGAGAAGCCTATGTGAAACTGAGGGTGTCCTCCACTCTCAGAGGGGGCGCCAGAGATCGAGGAGCTATCTATGGTGAGGCGCTCACTTCCTCCTAGGTAGTAGCTAGCACTCACTTCCTCCTAGGCGGCTAAGGAAGGAGAGCGAGATTGCCCCTGGTGGTGGCGCTTGACCTCAGGCATGTGAGCATTTCCAGGCTCCAGCAGGAACCGAGTCAAGGTGAGGAGCCTGAATGATGAATGGGAGTCCCCCCAAAATCCCCAATACCACTCCGTGCATTGCACCCCCACCCCCCGTGCCTCGCGCCCACAAAGCCCTGACGCACTGGTGGAGGAAGATTCCTGCCCAGAGGCTATCCAGGAGGTGAAGACCTTGGTTGAAGTGGGTGGCCCCAGTTCAGAGGGGGAAGAAGAACCTAACAAAGGTCTGAGAGCGGAAATTCAGGTGGAAAGTCTGAACAAGGCCCTGGTTGTTGCTCTCAGAGGACCCAAGCATGGCGGTCAGGTAGAGGCGAGCCTTCCTTTTCTATATGATAGATTAGGAACTCGACCGCCTTGCCCTGAAGGAACTCGAGGATGCAACTCTGAGTGAGGTCTGAGGTGACCTCAACCCCCAGAACAGTGAAGTGGCACAGGACTTTTGGTTCCGTCAAGCTTGGGAAGTCCCGAACAGGGCGATCGTGCTGACTTCTTTGAGGAGGGTCTCTGAGATTGTGCGGGTGTTGGTTTTTTAGGGGAGGGGCCTCAAGGTAGCAGACAAAAGCATTCTAGCGTGGCCAGGAGTTGGGATGAGGAACCTCTCTGAGGACAGAGGCAATTCCTGCCCTGCTGGCAGCCTGGCGTGTCTGTGCAACTGGTGATGTGATGACCGACACTCATTTTGTCTTATGGTATCGTGAGGATGGAATGGTGAACGGATGGGAGCGGGGGGCAAGGCAGGAAGGCAGCACGTGGAGCGGGTGAAAGATTTTGTTTATAAGGGTTAGTTTATTCCCCCCGGGGAAGGCAATGGCACCCCACCCCAGTACTCTTGCCTGGAAAATCCAATGGACGGAGTAGCCTGGTGGGCTGCAGTCCATGGGGTCGCTAACAGTCGGACAGACTGAGCGACATCACTTTCACTTTTCTCTTTCATGCACTGGAGAAGGAAATGGCAACCCACTCCAGTATTCTTGCCTGGAGAATCCCAGGGATGGGGGAGCCTGGTGGGCTGCCGTCTATGGGGTCACACAGAGTCGGACACGACTGAAATGACTTAGCAGCAGCAGCAACAGCAGTTTATTCCCCCACAATAGAATGATTTCCAGGTCTTTCCAGGAGTTGTATGGGGTACAAAAGAATCCATCCTCTATTCTCAGCCTTAGAGACCATGGGAAAGTGGGAGAACCCTCATATGTTACTGGCTTGTTGTCTCAGGAGAGGCTGGCAGGAAGACAGAAATCTGAGATCATGCGAAGGGTCAAAGGAAAGACTGAGAGGACTACCAATCATTGAATCAGTTCAATTCAATTTACTCACTCAGTCATGCCTGACTCTTTGTGACCCTGTCCATCACCAACTCCTAGCACTTAATGAAAACTCATGTCCATTGAGTTGGTGATGCCATCCAACCATCTGACCCTCTGTCGTCCCCTTTTCCTCCTGTCTTCAAAATTTCCCAACATCAGGGTCTTTTCCAATGAATCATTTCTTCCCATAAGGTGCCCAAAGTACTCAGCTTCAGCATCAGTCCCTCCAATGAATATTCAAGACCAATTTCCTTTAGGTTTGACTCATTTATTCTCCTTGCAGTCTAAGGGACTCTCAAGAGTATTCTCCAACACCACAGTTCAAAAGCATCAATTCTTTGGTGCTCAGTTTTCTTATAGTCTAACTCTCACATCCATAGAGTTCAGTTCAGTTCAGTTGCTCAGTCATGTCCAACTCGTTGTGACCCCATGAATCAGCACACCAGGCCTCCCTGTCCATCATCAACTTCAGGAGTTCACTCAAACTCATGTCCATCGAGTCGGTGATGCCATCCAGCCATCTCATCCTCTGTCGTTCCCTTCTCCTCCTGCCCCCAATCTCTCCCAGCATCAGGGTCTTTCCCACTGAGCCAACTCTTCACATGAGGTGGCCAAAGTACTGGAGTTTCAGCTTCAGCATCAGTCCTTCCAATGAACACACAGGACTGGTCTCCTTTAGGACGGACTGGTTGGATCTCTTTGCAGTCCAAGGGACTCTCAAGAGTCTTCTCCAGCACCACAGTTTAAAAGCATCAGTTCTTCGGTGATGAGCTTTCTTCACAGTCCAACTCTCACATCCATACACGACCACAGGAAAAACCATAGCTTTGACTAGACGGACCTTAGTCGGCAAAGTAATATCCCTCCTTTTCAATATGCTCTCTAAGTTGGTCGTAACTTTCCTTCCGAGGAGTAAGCAGTCACCATCTGCAGTGATTTCAGAGCCAATCAAAATAAAGTTTGACACTGTTTCCACTATTTCCCCATCTATCTGCCATGAAGTGATGAGACCAGATGCCATGATCTTAGTTTTCTGAATGTTGAGCTTTAAGCCAACTTTTTCACTCTTCCACTTTCACTTTCATCAAGAGGCTTTTTAGTTCTTCTTCACTTTCTGCCATAATGGTGGTGTCATCTGGATATCTGAGGTTACTGATATTTCTCCCGGCAACCTTGATTCCAGCTTCTGCTTCTTCCAGCCCAGTGTTTCTGATGATGTACTCTGCATATAAGTTAAATAAGCAGGGTGACAGTATACAGCCTTGACGTACTACTTTTCCTATTTGGAACCAGTCTGTTGTTCCATGTCCAGTTCTAACTGTTGCTTCCTGACCTGCATATAGGTTTCTCAAGAGGCAGGTGAGGTGGTCTGGTATTCCCATCTCTTTCAGAATTTTCCACAGTTTATTGTGATCCACACAGTCAAAGGCTTTGGCATAGTCAATAAAGCAGAAATAGATGTTTTTCTGGAACTCTCTTGCTTTTTCCATGATCCAGCAGATGTTGGCAATTTGATCTCTGGTTCCTCTGCCTTTTCTAAAACCAGCTTGAATATCTGGTAGTTCACGGTTCATGTACTGCTGAAGCCTGGCTTGGAGAATTTTGAGCATTACTTTACTAGCGTGTGAGATGAGTGTAGTTGTGAGGTAGTTTGAGCATTCTTTGGCATTGCCTTTC
>SJYX01013062.1:59653-70581 GCA_006410675.1 Oreotragus oreotragus | reverse complement strand
TCTCAAGAGGCAGGTGAGGTGGTCTGGTATTCCCATCTCTTTCAGAATTTTCCACAGTTTATTGTGATCCACACAGTCAAAGGCTGTGGCATAGTCAATAAAGCAGAAATAGATGTTTTTCTGGAACTCTCTTGCTTTTTCCATGATCCAGCAGATGTTGGCAATTTGATCTCTGGTTCCTCTGCCTTTTCTAAAACCAGCTTGAATATCTGGTAGTTCACGGTTCATGTACTGCTGAAGCCTGGCTTGGAGAATTTTGAGCATTACTTTACTAGCGTGTGAGATGAGTGTAGTTGTGAGGTAGTTTGAGCATTCTTTGGCATTGCCTTTCCTTGGAATTGGAATGAAAACTGACCTTTTCCATACATGACTACTGGAAAAACCATAGCTTTGACTAGATAGACCTTTGTCAGCAAAGTAATGTCTCTGCTTTTTTATATGCTATCTAGTTTGGTCATAGCTTTTCTTCCAAGGAGCAAGCGTCTTTCAATTTCATAGTTGCAGTCACCATCTGCCATGATTTTGGAGCCCAAGAACATAAAGTCTCTCACTGTTTCCATTGTTTCCCCATCTATTTGCCATGAAGTGATGGGACTGGATGCCATGATCTTAGTTTTTTAAATGTTGAGTTTTAAGCTAACTTTTTCACTCTCTTTCACCAAGAGGCTCTTTAGTTCTTCTTTGCTTTCTGCCATAAGGGTGGTGTCATCTGCTTATCTGAGGTTCTTGATGTTTCTCCCAGCAATCTTGATTCCAGCTTGTGTTTCATCCCCCCTGGCATTTCATATAAGTTAAATAAGCAGAGTGACAATAGATCACAAAAAATCTAGGCCCCACGTTTTTCATTCAGAACTTGCAGGCTCAGGGCAGGACTGTCAGACTGAGGCTGACAATCCACATCAAATCTGAGAGAGAAGAGTATGAGGTTAGTATGACGTTGCAGCCACCAGTCAGCAGAGGTGAAGCATACCAGGTACCTCCTGGAGACCAGGTGAGCCTCCTTAATGAGAATTGAGGACTCAAGCAGCCCCTGAAGGAGCTGGTTCCACATAGCTTTCAGTTGGGTATCCTCTGACAGAGAGAAGGGTTAAGGAACCCCTTCACTTCCTCCTCTGGGGTCTCAGAGAAGTGCTGACTTTGGTTTGAGGTGTCAGCTTCAAAGCATCAGAAAAGAGGAGGCTCTAGACCTGCCAACAATTGACTGTATGACTATGATGACCCTGACTATAAACTGAGAATACCCTCAAACCCAGATCAGAGGCTCCCTACTGGCAGCCCCTTCTGTCACCCTAGTATACCCCTAGCAAGGTTGGCAGGCTGCATTCTAAGGCTCTAATATTCTCCACAGTTTTCTCAGAGGACAGGCTGATCAAAACAGAAGCCTTGAGAGGTCCTCGACCAGTGCCCCCAAGGACCCTGCAGTGGTGGCCTTGGTTAAAGCCAAGGTGGAATCTCCCTGCTGAGATGCTTACAGCATCTTATTTTCCTTCCTCCAGGTGCCCTTGTCTTCTAAGCTCCTATCTATACTCCTTCCTGCTGTCCCTGATCAGGCCTTGAAGTAAGAAGAGTAAGGCCCATGGTGGTGATAAATGCCCCCAAGCCCAAGGCAAGACCCAGAGTTGTGGGGGTGCTCAGGCCATAGCAGCAGCAGAAGAGGAGTCCATTACCTCTCCTCTTCAATGTGAAGATATTATCCAAAGTCTGCCTGGTGCTGAGTCATGTAGCACTTCTCAGGAGCCTCAAAGAGTACCGACCATCGCCACTGCTGCAGTCTTTTCTTACACTAGATATAGTGAAGCATTCGATGGCCAATATAAGTATAGGGCACTTGCCTATGAGGTCCCACCCTTCACTGAGACCCCAGGAAGTGACTGTTTAACCAGGAAAGCTAGCTTGTTGGAGCAGTTCCTTCTGTACAAGTATAAAATGAAGCAGCTCACGATGAAGGAAGACTTGCTGAAGATTATCCACCAAAGCCACCATGCCTTTCTTTGGAATTGGAATGAAAACTGACCTTTTCCAGTCCTGTGGTAGCTGCTGAGTTTTCCAAATTTTCTGGCATATTGAATGCAGCACTTTCACAGCATCATCTTTCAGGATTTGAAACAGCCTAACTGGAATTCCATCACCTCCACTAGCTTTGTTCGTAGTGATGCTTTCTAAAGCCCACTTGACTTGACATTCCAGGATGTCTGGCTCTAGATTAGTGATCACATCATCATGATTATCTGGGTCATGAAGATCTTTTTTGTACAGTTTTTCCATGTATTCTTGCCACCTCTTCTGACTATCTTCTGCTTCTGTTAGGTCCATACCATTTCTGTCCTTTATCGAGCCCATCTTTGCATGAAAAGTTCCCTTGGTATCTCTGATTTTCATGAAGAAATCTCTAGTCTTTCCCATTCTGTTGTTTTCCTCTATTTCTTTGCATTGATCGCTGAAGAAGGCTTTAGGAAACTATGAATCCTCAGTGGAATGTAATTGTCATTTCTGTTGTATGGTGGGCTAGTTGAGGTCCTGAAATGGTGAGTAGAGGCCAAACCTTCCAACAGTTGACAGAAAAAAACCCTATATTAGTCTGCTCAGGCTGCTGTAACAATACCATAGATAGGGTGGCTTAAACAACAGACATTTATTTTTCACAGTTACAGAAGTTGGGAAGTCCACAATCAGTGTGCCAGTGGATTCTGTTCCTGGCGAGAGCTCTCTTTCTGGCTACCTTCTCTCTCTCCTCATATGACGAAGAGAGAGAATTCTGGTCTCTCTTGCTCTTCTTCTAAGATACCTAATTGCATCATAGGTGCTCCATCCTCATGACCTCATCTAAACCTAATTATCTCCCTAAACTTTCACCGTCAAATACAATTACATGGACACGGTGGGAAGGAGGAAGTGGTTAGGGCTTCAACACATGTGCCAGGGCCACAAACATCTAGTCTGTAATGGAAAGCTGCTGCTACAAATTATTTTGGGATTGTGGATAAACTATAGAAAGATCTCCACCAGGGGCAGGAGAGGAAAGTGTCCTTTGCTCTCGTTCTAGTGCAGATGAACACAGTGTGCAAACTAGGTGTTCTACGCACATCATTTATAGGGAGTTTCCGAAAAATAATGGAGATGTTCCCCTTAGGTGAGATGCCAAGAAACCACTGTGCTGGCACTGTTTGCCCCAAACTGGGACAGCCAGGGTCTGATCCATTATAAAGGCATTTTAACTAGGTTATCTTAAGTAGAGTTTGGCAAACTCGTGAGGGATAGCTTTTTTACGAGAGTGTAATGAATGTAAANGAGACGTTCCCCTTAGGTGAGATGCCAAGAAACCACTGTGCTGGCACTGTTTGCCCCAAACTGGGACAGCCAGGGTCTGATCCATTATAAAGGCATTTTAACTAGGTTATCTTAAGTAGAGTTTGGCAAACTCGTGAGGGATAGCTTTTTTACGAGAGTGTAATGAATGTAAACAGAGCTGGTTTGGATGCAGGAACACCCGGAAGGGATGGTATGGTTAATCTCCTAGATAGATGACATCTAGGAGCTTGAGCTGTACCCAGCTAGGCACAACGACGCCATACCTAAATTAAATGATAAATGCTCAAATGAGTAAAGTTAGTTTTGCCAGCTAGAGGGACTTTTTGGTTGATTCAGTATTCTTTCTCTAAGAATATTACATGTTTGAAATTTCTTATATTAAACATTCCAAGGGAGGTAAATGTTATCATCTGAGATCAAAATAATATAAATTACTGCTATTCTTTAAATATTGGGTGATATTTGCTGGTCCTCTTGCCATGTGATTTATATATGGTACGTACATTTCAACCATCTTACAAGATAGGGCTTAGCACACTCAGCAGATGAAGAACTCACAGTTTTCTCAAGTTCACAAAACTGGTTATAAGCAGAGCTGGAAACAGACTCCTCGTCTGAATCTGTCTACAGGCCACACTGTTTCATTTCTCCCAGCCTGGGGCAGACCTCTCTCTTAATTCACTTTTCTTTGCATTATGTATCTCAAATAATAAAAAGGCCCTTGAAGTTAAAGTGCTAAAAGCAAGTCTACTGAAGGGGAGAGTGAATATGAGAATAGATCAGTATGTGGGATCTGTCCCTGGGTTTCGTTTTCCTAGGATCCTACCGAGAGCTAGCTCTGTCCAGAAGCTAGTATTTTGTTTAGCTCCAGTTCTTTCCACCATTANTGAAGTTAAAGTGCTAAAAGCAAGTCTACTGAAGGGGAGAGTGAATATGAGAATAGATCAGTATGTGGGATCTGTCCCTGGGTTTCGTTTTCCTAGGATCCTACCGAGAGCTAGCTCTGTCCAGAAGCTAGTATTTTGTTTAGCTCCAGTTCTTTCCACCATTACAACATCCTCTCCTCTCCTGACCCCAGACTTCCCCAGTGTGTCTTCCTTCCAGCTCTGGAACCTGACCTGCTGACCAGTTCTCTGCAGCCTTTTCTGAGGGCTACACTCTGCTCTCAGTGGAGTTGACAGTCCATATCTTCTGCTGTCCCTCCCTGCCTTAGAACATCTCAAATCCTTGGATATCACTTCTTTTATCCTGGATGTGTACCATCTTTATTTTCCTGTTTATGTGGTAATTTGGAGATCTTTTTTTCTCTAAATGTCTCTCTCTATCACTGTCTCTGTTTTTCTCTCTTTTCATTATTTTTCAAATATTGTCTCTTTTAGTAGATGGTTTAACTAGCTTCTGAGTACATTTATAAATCACTTGTTTATACATTTATTGCTGTGTATCAAGTTTGCAAGTAGGAATTTTTATATTTTGTGAATCAAAGTGGGAAATTTTCATTCTTGTTTTTTGATTCAGAATGGGTAACATGACATTGGATTAGGTGTTGCTTTGGAAAAGTAAAATATGTCGGTAGAAAAATTGTTGGGATCAAGAAATTAAAAGATTGTCAAAAGAAAGTAAAAGATTGTCAAAAGAAAGTAAAAGATTGTCAAAAGAAAATAAAAGATTGTCATTTCCTGTCTTCCTTATCTTTAGTCTGTTGTACAGTAAAAATTAAATGATACATACCTGCATTTGTTTAGCTTAGCTAAGAATTTAGGAGAAATTAAATCTTAATAAATTAGATAATATGCTTCTGGACTCATTTATTCCCTTAACACCAACTGGGCATCTGCTCTTTGGAATACACTGTTATTTCTGGGTGCTAGGATCNTACATACCTGCATTTGTTTAGCTTAGCTAAGAATTTAGGAGAAATTAAATCTTAATAAATTAGATAATATGCTTCTGGACTCATTTATTCCCTTAACACCAACTGGGCATCTGCTCTTTGGAATACACTGTTATTTCTGGGTGCTAGGATCTGTGTGTCTGACAGTGGTAATCTTATAATGAAGATGGTAAGAAATATTATGGTAAACCAGAGGGCAATTAAAAAGAGAGTGAGGGAGTTGAGGTCTAGATAAATGCAATGAAGTGGAAGTTAAGTTTAAATGCTCCAAGCTACATCCACTTGGGAAATTGCAAGCTCTTCAGACTAAAGTTTAAGTTTAGTTATGTCCTGGGGAGTTTAGTGGGAGTGAGGAACAAAGGCCAGCTTTTTGCAAGATGTATCTCAGAATGAAGAGACTTAAGGTTGGAGCACAATGACACCTTTATCACCAGATATAATGACACCTTTATCATTATGTGATTTTCTTCTTAATCCCTGATACCTTTCTGTGCTCTGAACTCTGCTCTGTCTATAATTAGTACAGCCACTCCCACTTTGTTTTCATTAATGTTCAGTTCAGTTCAGTTCATTTCAGTCGCTCAGTCGTGTCCGACTCTTTGCGACCCCATGAATCGCAACTGGTGGGGGGGTGGGGGTTGCTTGTTTCAGGAAGATATCTTGCTTCTTATTAACCTCAAATTTACTCTCCAAAAGGCAAACAAATAAAATAGAAACAGATGTTTTGAAGACTATTTGAACTGCACAGGGGCAGGGCAGCTGAAAAATTTTCCTTGTTGAATGAAACGTTTCCTCCCTTGTTGAGAGCATATGGTGTTCTAAACTTTGGAAAGAAAGTGGCTGTCAGAAAAAGGATTCTTTCTACGGAAAGCAAAGCACATGTTAAAGAAAAAAATGCTTGCTTCCCTCTGCCCCACAACTCATCTAACACTGTTACTTAGCAGGAAGCGGCCCAGAAACCACAAAGTTGGTGGCATACTTCTATTCTGGATACCTGCTGCTGCTAAGTCACTTCAGTCGAGTCCGACTCTGTGTGACCCCATAGACGGCAGCCCACCAGGCTCCCCCATCCCTGGGATTCTCCAGGCAAGAATACTGGAGTGGGTTGCCATTTCCTTCTCCAATGCATGAAAGAGAAAAGTGAAAGTGAAGTCGCTCAGTCTGTCCGACTGTTAGCGACCCCATGGGCTGCAGCCCACCAGGCTCCTCCGTCCATTGGATTTTCCAGGCAAGAGTACTGGGGTGGGGTGCCATTGAAAAAGGGGCAAAAATCCCTACCTTCTTCCAGGACACTGACACAGAAAAACACCCGCCAGCATGCACAGGAGTCACAGAGAATGGATTTTGGCGTCAAGCAAATATGAGTTTGAAACCCTCTTCATAACTTACTTGCTCAGTGACCCTGGACAAGTGATGAACATTGTTGAACCTCCATTTCCTGTACTGTAAAATGGGGCTAAGAATAGTTTCTTATAGGGCTGCTGAAAGGATTAAATAATTGTCTATATAAAGTACCAAGGAAAACATAGGACACGGTGAGATGTTGAGGCTGATGAGGCAAAGGTGGCATTAATCTACTATGGACATAGCATGGTAGTTTTAGGCTGAAGTTACCCAGATTTAGGAGTTTTCTAAGGCTTATGTCCAGTCTAAGTCAAGTCTAGGGATTGTAGGGCTCTTGATCAAGTCAGACAATGGCTGCTGCTGCTGCTGCTAAGTCACTTCAGTCGTGTCCGACTCTGTGTGACCCCATAGACGGCAGCCCACCAGGCTCCCCCATCCCTGGGATTCTCCAGGCAAGAATACTGGAGTGGGTTGCCATTTCCTTCTCCAATGCATGAAAGAGAAAAGTGAAAGTGAAGTCGCTCAGTCTGTCCGACTGTTAGTGACCCCATGGACTGCAGCCCACCAGGCTCCTCCGTCCATTGGATTTTCCAGGCAAGAGTACTGGGGTGGGGTGCCATTGCCTTCCCCGCAGACAATGGCTAGGAGAACACTTTGTAGAGCTGAAACATCACACATACACACACACACACACGGATGTTGCTGCTTTTCCAGTTACCATTTTCTCTGACCCAAAGCCCAGCCAGTAATACGCCGCTCTGATATGCATCAGTTTGATGCCTCCTCATTCTCCCCGAAACTGACTGCTCTTCTGTTGGCTGTCTCAGTCATGAAACCTTCATCATCAGCACGAAAACGGCCTTTGCCCCAGTCGGCCTCATGAGCTATTAAGTTGGGACTTTATCTCCCAGCCCAGGGTTGCAGAGTATGTCTCTGCCAGGTCCACCCCTCATTCCCATTGGCAATGCTGCAAGGGGAGTGAGTAGGAAGGAGTGTCTGGAATTCGGGGTTCCAGGTCATGGCAGACTGCCTCAGCCCTGGTTTTTTGTGACTGGAAGAAAAGTAGCTACACGGGGAAAGGACTTCAGATGACTGATGGAGGGGCAGGGCATCCTGGGAGCCAAGTTCCAGCCTGTGTCATAGTGAGCAGGATTATGCAAGAGAGGACGCTGGAAGAATGAGGAAGCTGGAAACCACATGCCAGGTTGTGAGTTTCTCAATGCTCAAAGGTTTTTTGGCATGTGCATAATGTTTTCAGTCAAAAACAAGTAATTGGATTTGAATTCCCTCTACACCCTCCTGCCTCCCACACAGCTCACATAAATCCATTTTACTTCTCAAGACAACACCACTGTCGCCTTTGAACTTGGCCCTCACAGCTACTGGGCTATGGTTTCATTGCTCTCTTGCTGATTAAGTGCTCCAAACCGCTCTGACTTCAATGTGCAGTCTGAAGATTCATTTAAAGATTTAGGTGCAGAAAGCAGTGATCTCAGTAAGTGCCCTCTCAGGCTCATGGTAGGAGCATTCCCAGGCATTATCTCACTGATTGCTCAAAGTCTGGGAACTGTGGAGGCTGTGCATTGTGACCCATTTACAGATCCTCAAGCTACTAACTGAAGTCCCACACCTGGAAGGCGCAGGACACACTTGCCAGGCTTTCCAACTCTCAGTGTAGGTCTTACTCTGCCCAGACAGAACTCCCTAGTTTCCAGGTCCCAGTTGTGTGACCTCCGTGTCACAGTTTCCTCTGCTGCTGCTGCTAAGTCGCTTCACTGGTGTCCAACTCTGTGTGACCCCATAGACAGCAGCCCACCAGGATCCCCCATCCCTGGGATTCTCCAGGCAAGAACACTGGAGTGGGTTGCTATTTCCTTCTCCAATGCATGAAAGTGAAAAGTGAAAGGGAAGTCGTTCAGTTGTGTCCGATTTGTACTGACCTCATGGACTGCAGCCCACCAGGCTCCTCCGTCCATGGGATTCTCCAGGCAAGAACACTGGAGTGCGTTGCCAGTTCCTACTCCAGGGGATCTACTCAATCTAGGGATTGAACTCATGTCTTTTCTGTCTCTTTCATTGAGGGTCAGGTAATTCTAAGTAATTATATTTCTTCTTATCTCTACATTCTGATTTTTCTACATTGAACTTGGAAATAAACATATTTTTAAATATAAAGGATTTCTTAACCAGGAAATGGTAAAACTAAATGGTTTGATGCTCGAAGGCTAACAGACCTGTGTACCTGAGTTACAAAGTAAATTACAACCAACAATAATCAGTCAAATTCAAAATTAAGAAACTAAATGTTTGAGACAAGTCTCCCTAAAATACATGATAAAGTACATTGCACTCTAACAGATAAACTTTAAAGTACATTCTATTTCACTTGATCAGGCGTGATGGTTCTTTTTGGCGTACCGTTTTTTCATGCAGAGGAAAAATGCCCATGGAGAAAATAACTGTGGCTTTTGGAAGCTGATATCATAAGTGGGAATCTCTGTTCACTCTTCTATACATTCTATTTACAAGGCAGAGTCTAGGTCAGCTGACTCCCTTGTGGGAAGCTCCCAGAAAAAGGTGCCCCAACAATCTTGGTCTAAGATCTATAAACAGCTGAAAATCATGAAGGCCATCTAACTCAACTCCAGTGCAATCACTACCCATATGACATTTAAGGTTCAGCTCCAGTCCTCTGGTTCTTGGTAGATAAGGAAGTTTTAACTGAAAAGGTGTCACTAAATTCAAAACTGAAAATATGTTTTCAAAAGGAGTTTATATTAAAGACTGTTGTTAAGTTGTTAAGTCACAGTTGTGCCCAACTCTTTTGTGACCCCATAGACTGTAGCCTTGCCAGGCTCCTCCATCCATAGGATTTCCCAGGCAAGAATACTGGAGTGGGTTGCCATTTCCTTCTCCAATACTGAAGATAATATTGTTCTAAATTATTCTGTCTAAAGAGAGATCATGGATGATAGGATTAGACATCTGAGCACATTAAATCCAATTCTAGGAATATAGTTTCCACAATAAGATGTATTTGCTTTAATCATCCTGAGATGGTATAGAATCATTAACTCCACAGGGTTATACTTTGTGTTAAACTACTCTTGAATTACAAGGGAAATATCCATATCAGGTAGCCAGTGACAAACAACCAGTTGTGAAAATGGAGGCAAATGAGTTGGCAAATTTCTGAAAAGACCAAACTAAATCATTTGTCAAAAACAGTCACTGGGCCATATAGAAATGATCCAAATTTGAAATTTATAAATTAAAATTTGGCCCCATAAACGAAGAATGTATATTGAATTTCTTAAAGATCCAAAATGATCACTTTTCACCAGTTCCCACTACTGAAGGATTTATTGAATAAGCTAATGCTGTGAATGAGAAAATAACTTAAGGGGAAAATAAGCCTGCAACTAGGTTGGTTTGACTTTTAGAAGCCACCACTATGAAATAAAACCACAGACTGAGGTCAAATGACAAGAATTTGCATGCAAAAAAAAAAAAAACCACACACAACCGAAAAAGTACAAGGAGAAGGTATAGTTCGAGTTTCTTAAAAAAAAAAAAAATCCACATGGCTGTGCTTATTAAAATATCTTACATAATTTTTTCAAAGCATCTGAGAAACTCATTATTTTTCAGAAATTCTGGATGGTAAGCTCAGACAATCTGCAAGCATCATTCAGATGTTTGTAAAAGAAAATAAAGAAGCCCCTCCCCTCAGGAGATGGTACGGTGAAGACAGAGGTCCTCTCGATTCAGGCCATCTAAAAAGGTCAGTTTTCATTCCAATCCTAAAGAAAGGCAATGCCAAAGAATGCTCAAACTACTGCACAATCGCACTCATCTCACATGCTAGTTAAGTAATGCTCAAAATCCTCCAAGCCAGGCTTCAGCAATACATGAACCGTGAACTCCCTGGTGTTCAAGCTGGTTTTAGAAAAGGCAGAGGAACCAGAGATCAAATTGCCAACATCTGCTGGATCATCGAAAAAGCAAGAGAGTTTCAGAAAAACATCTATTTCTGCTTTATTGACTATGCCAAAGCCTTTGACTGTGTGGATCACAATAAACTGTGGAAAGTTCTGAAAGAGAAGGGAATACCAGAGCACCTGACCTGCCTTTTGAGAAACCTGTATGCAGGTCAGGAAGCAACAGTTAGAACTGCACATGGAACAACAGACTGGTTCCAAATAGGAAAAGGAGTACATCAAGGCTGTATACTGTCACCTTGCTTATTTAACTTATATGCAGAGTACGTTATGAGAAACGCTGGGCTGGAAGAAGCACAAGCTGGAATCAAGATTGCTGGGAGAAATATCAACAAGCTCAGATATGCAGATGACACCACCCTTATGGCAGAAAGTGAAGA